>CM022950.1:48327012-48339512 GCA_012931725.1 Litsea cubeba | reverse complement strand
AAGCAAATAATCAAGTAATATGAACAAAAGGAACATACATAAAACCGGACGAAATCATCGTAAAACCGAATAACGAGTCTAACCAATAATAACAATAAATCACGATAAAACGATCGAAAGACCGAACATAAATATCAAAGCAATAAAAGGACAATCTCAGAAGTACGAATATCTCGAAAAGATAAAAGCCTGCATCAAACATTTAATCGTCGGAAATACATTTCAAATCCTGAATAATAGCGACAATATGATAAATGATTGATATCGTATACATTAACCAAATCAAAGCATAAAAAGCATAACCCACAAGAATCATAAAATAAGGTAATATGCAGATAAAACTTGGCGACCACAAATAGCTAAATCCTCCTATTACCGAAGTAATAAGAGCAGACAGAGCGTAGCCACTGAACGTGGTACTAAAAATAGGATCAGAACCGTAGCCATACAAATGGGACCGGCAGATCAGAAATCAGAACCGTAGCCATACAATGGGACCGGCAGATAAAACTGTTGCCATGGTCGGTACAGACAGAATCCAAGCTGCAGCTGGCGGACAAATTAAAGATCCCAAGCCGGGTGATCAGCCCGACAAGGTGACCTAAGCCTAGTGGTGCCTTTAGTTTTCAACTCAAACCGATACAAATCTAACATAATACTAATCCCTTTGGCTTAGGGGCTCACACCACATAGCTCTGGCCCCGTCTTGCCTCGGGGTTTCATTTTCGAAGTCATAGCCTCTTTGGCTCATGGGCTCGCACCACATAGCTCTGGCCCCGTCTTGCCTCGAGGTTTTTATTTTCAAATACTAGTGTTGTCAAAACAATAGTCTTATCGAAGAAATCCCGAATGTGACGAACATACTCCAATCTCTTTTCAAATCGAATCGGAGAAAACATACGAATATCTCTGGTAAACCGTTCAAATACGCATCAAGGTAATTTGTATAAAATCATACGATCAACCCTTTCGAATATGGGAACCCACATGATTTTATAACAAATCACCGATGCTATTTAAATTAGTTTACCCAAGAATAAAAATACAAAATACAAATACAAATACATGATCTGACTTGAAATGGAATGGATAGTGGAGAATGACCTAATGACTTACCAAGGAGCCATCCCAATACACATTTAACCTTTAAACATTGATTAGTGAAGAGTGTGTTTGATGCCAATGAAAATCCATAATGTTTAAATGATAAAGTGCGTATTGAGACACGAAAGGTTCCCGGATAATTTCACATATGTACATTCTCACATCATTCCCATTTCACCAATTTCCAAGTATCAAAAGTAATGTCCAAAATTCTTAAAAACAGGCCCATAGCTGGCCTTAAACCAAGTCCAAAATAGCCTACTCATTTAACCCAAAATAGCCCCTTTAAACAAGGCCTAAACCATTATTAAAACAGTCCAAAAACTAAGCTTGAATGGCCCACAAAACATATCTCAAAAACAGCCCAAAGCTAAACATTTATTGGCCCACAAAACATACTTTAAAAACAACCCAAGACTAACCTGAACCAGGCCCACAAAAACTGATTTTTAAACAACCCAAAACTGAGCCTTAACCAAGCCCACGAAACAAGTTTAAAACAGTCCAATGTCAGGCCCTAAAATGACCCAACATCAGGTCTTAAAATGGCCCAAAGACTGGCCTGGATCAGGCCCAAGGAAGCCCCAACAATCCGGCCCACAAAACAGTCCAAACTCGGGCCCAAACCAGCCCCAGGCTGAGCTGGGCCTCGCTCGAGCGAACCCAGGTCCGCTCGAGCGGACCCAGACAGTAGCTGGGTCGCTCGAGCGGACTGGGCCTGCCCAGTCCAGCCCGGCTATCTTCTTCCTTCTCTTTTTTTTTCTTTTCCAATTCTTTTGAGATCTTTTCCATTCCCAATCTTTCACACAATGTTCCTAGATCCTTTGGGCCCTTCCTTGACCTTCCAAACTCATCAAATCACCATCCTTAATCAAATCCATTAAAGCAAACCCAATACTTTAAAAAAATCAAAGTCTTTCTCCTTTGTTTTAAACACAAACACTTAACAAGAGGAAGGCAAATTCTCAAGATAACCAAAGTGGAGATAACTTCAAATTCATTATAAAACAATATACTAAGTGAAATCACATACCACATTTCTCCATTCAAACAAAAGAAATGCATGAAACATAAGGAGATTATAACATAGCATGATATGAAGCAAAATAAGTGAAATCAACATATTAATTGGAAATCCACTTGCCTTAAGTCAAGAGAAGATGCAAAACACTCTATGATGGTCCTCTTATAGCCTCAAGCTCCAAAATCATAAAAACCCCAAAATAGCTCAAGAGAAACCCTAGAAATCCAACCCATTGCAAATCTCAATGAAAACCCATTGCATAAATGACAAAACCCTTCAAAATGGTTTGGAAAACCAAGATTTGGAGAAAGAAATCCATTGCTCACCTTATAAAAGCTCAAACCAAGAAGAAATGCATGGAAAGGTGGTCTCTCCTAGCCCAAATCTCTTGCAAAAGACATCTATGGAAAGCTTGGAGAGAGGAGAAGAAAATGGGAAGCTCAAATCTCCATTTAGCATCAAAGAAGAAGGGATACATGAGGAGAGAGAAAGGGGGCTGGGAGAAACCCTAACCCCTCTCTTGTTGCAGGAAATGAGAGAATGGGGAAGACAAGAGCCCATGGCTTCTTATAAAGAGAACAATGGGTTGGGTCCCATGGGCCCCAAACTTCACAAGGCTGAAACTAACATTTGCGGGCCCCGAACGAAAACGACGAAGAAGACAAAAATGATCGGCGAAATATCTACTTTCCAAAAAGTATATTTTCCCCAACTTCTGAAATTTTCGAAATTCATGGACAGATTTAATGTGAAAGGTCAGTTTTACCCTTTTCCTCGAAAAACGTGATTTCTGAGTATCAAATCAAAATGGTCAAAATATGAAAGTTGTTAAACTTCATCAAATGAGTCAAAATACGTCAAATCCAGAATTTTTAGAAATCAAAAGTAATTTCTCATAAAAATACAAATCATATGGACCGGGTCAAACCAAAGTCAATGGTCTTCAACATCTCCAAGGTTATGGAAAAATCTAGTCAAACTCAAAAACACGGTCAAACTAAATCAAATCTCGCTTAACAAGCTAAACCACGATTAAAACAATGCTAAACAAAAGAACTGGGGTCGGGATCTTACAGGGGGTGAATCAGTGATTCTTTAAAAACAGGTCCAATTTAACAACAAAAGCAAATCAAATCACACAAGGACACCAGATTTAACGTGGTTCACCGAAAGGCTACGTCCACGGTTCAAAGACTGTCCGAACACCAATCCGGAACAGATCTGAATCTATTTAGTCGCACCAACGACAAAGAGCACCAACCCTTAGTTTCAGATAGCACCAACTATCTAGGAAGCACCTACTCCCTTGAGTTTCAGATAGCACCAACTATCTAGGAAGCACCGACTCCCTTTACAATTTATCTGCACCAACAGATAGGATCACCAAACCCCAGACACCAAGCAACAACTTGATGTTCTACAGAATAAAAGTAAAAACCTTTTTCTATAGACCTTCCCCTCTACAATCTCTCTCTCTCAATCCCTTACAAATTGAAAATTAAACATAAACAGAGAGACACTTATCTTATGGACGAAACACCATCTTCAAGAGCACATCCTCGTCCACACTTGCTGTAGAAACGTGCAACACAACTGCACACAGCAACAGCACTCTCTTCTCTCCAAAACTCTCTCTTTTCTTCTCTACTTTCTTCTCTTCTTTCTCTCTTGGTGTGTCTTCTTAAAAACGAGCCTAAACATGCCTTTATATAGGTTATGGTAACCCTTAAGAGTGTTCAAAATAGGCTAGAATTCGTTTAGAAAGAGTCCCAAACGAAATACTTAAGTTTCCTGAATTTTCGTGCAAAACTTCTATTTCTGCGCAACTCAGGTTTCCCGTGTGTTCTACCGGTAGTACTTGCGGTAGAACAGATGAAATTCTCATGTCCAAGCTTCTGCTAGAATTTAAGCCACTTCTACCGGTAGTACTTGCGGTAGAACTTTCAGGGCAGCCACTTCTACCGGTAGTACTTGCGGTTGACAGATGGAAATCTTAGGGTCAGCCTTTTCTACCCCTTTTCTACCCCTGTTCTACCGGTAGAAATACCGGTTGACAGATGAAATTCTGATTTCCTATACTGTTCTGTTTCAACTCTGTTTTCTCTTTGAAGCTCTATCAACACCACACTTGTGACATTGTGTTGACAATAATTCCAACACAAGATGATACTTGAGATACTAATTTCTTCAATTCTTCATTAAACTTCTCTAGGCATCTCAAATTCCAACAATCTCCCCCTTTGGAATTGTTGGCAACACTATTGGAACTTCAACACTTGAAACACGTTTAAACTAGTTGATCTTCATGAAGCTTCTTCAGAATCATAGTCTCCCCCTGTCTTTTTAAAAAAATAGAATCAATCAAGATCTCTAACACTCTTGATACCAATCTCCCCAAAGTTATCATAGCATAACTTCTTCTAAGCATAGCTTTCTCCTAGCTTAAGTCTTTCTCCCCCTTTGACAACAAGTCCAAAGGGACCAACGAAGGAGCGAATAGGATATTCAAGGAATACTTTGCTCCCCCTTTCAAGCACAACTCCTAAGGATTAGGAGAGTGAGTAACTCCTAATTTTTTTCGGAGATACTCGAAGACTTCTTTTGGCAGAGGTTTTGTGAAGATATCAGCAACTTGCTCAGTAGTTGGGACATATTCCAACTTTACCTCACCATCTGCAACCTTTTCCTTGAGAAAGTGATAGCGAATTGCTACATGCTTCGTTCTAGAATGCTGAACAGGATTCTTGGAGATGTGAATTGCACTTGTGTTGTCACAGAGGATCGGCGTAGGATCCGTTGTCGGAACTCCTAGATCAGATAGCATTTGCCGCATCCATAACACTTGTGTACAACAAGTTGCCGCTGCAATATATTCCGCTTCCGCTGTAGAAAGGGATACTGAATCTTGTTTCTTACTGTGCCATGCCACCAACCTGTCACCGAGATAGAATGCACCGCCGCTTGTACTCTTGCGATCATCTATACAACCAGCCCAATCGGCGTCAGAGTATACAACAAGAGTAAAGGATTTGCCTTTAGGATACCAAATGCCAAGCTCCATGGTACCTTTCAGATATCGAAATATCCTTTTTACTGCTGTGAGGTGCGTCTCAGTTGGTGATGCTTGAAATCGAGCCACCATACATACTGCTTGCAGAAGATCCGGTCTTGTAGCAGTCAAATAAAGCAAGCTTCCTATCATAGAACGATAAGTGGTGTGATCAACGGACGAACCCTTATCATCTTTGCTTAGCTTTGTGTTCGTTGTCATTGGTGTGCTCACAGGCTTGCTGTCTTCCATGTTAAATCGCTTCAGCATTTCCTTGATGTATTTCATCTGTGATATGAAAATACCATGTTTCAGCTGCTGAACTTGTAAACCAAGGAAGAACTTTAGTTCTCCAAGCATTGACATCTCAAATTCTTTCTTCATCTCTTCAGCGAAATTCCTGCACATTTCTTCATCATTGCCACCAAAGATTATGTCATCGACATAAACAATGACAACCAGCTGTTTGCTCAACTCTGTTTTGACATAAAGATTGCTATCAACCAATCCTTTTCCAAAACCGATCTTGCGGAGATATAGGTCCAGCCTTGCATACCACGCCCTTGGCGCTTGTTTCAGCCCATAAAGAGCCTTTTTCAACTTGCACACTAGGTCTGAATTTTTGCTAATAGTAAAACCATCAGGTTGCTCAATGTAGACCTCTTCTTCAAGTAATCCATTCAAGAAGGCTGACTTTACATCCATCTGAAATACCTTGAAGGTTTTGTATGCAGCCAATGCAAGAAACATACGAATGGCTTCCAGACGAGCCACCGGTGCGAAGGTCTCTTCAAAATCTATGCCTTCAACTTGAGCATAGCCTTTACAAACCAACCTTGCTTTGTTTCGTATGACCTGACCATCTTCATTCAGCTTATTCCGAAAGACCCATTTAGTACCAATAACATTCTTATCGGTAGGTCTAGAGACTAGTTCCCATGTGGAGTTCTTCTCAATTTGCTCCAACTCCTCATGCATAGCTTTTAACCAACTTTCATCGAGACTAGCTTCAGCCACAGTCTTGGGTTCAATGGTGGACACAAGTGAGTAATTGCTAACTACACTTTGTCTTGTTTTAACACCGGCCTCAGGATCTCCAATGATTTGATCCTTAGGGTGTTGCTCTACCCAAGTGCTTTTCTTTCTGGGTGTAGCATCCTCTGAGTCATCCTTTGATTTCTCAGAATCATTAGGTTTAGCTACTTCATCATCAATCTCACTCGAGTCCTCATAAACGGGACTGTCATAATGAGTTCCATTCTTTGATTCATGGTTTTCATCAATTCTAACATCAGCACTTTCTATTATTTTTCTGGTCCTTTTGTTAAGACATCTGTAAGCCTTACTAGATGAGGAATAACCCAGAAATATACCTTCATCAGCTCTTTCATCAAATTTGCCCGGATTTTGTTCAAGACGCTTGATGTAACACTTGCTACCGAAGACTCTGAAGTGCTTGACTGTTGCTTTTCTCCCAAACCATAGCTCATAAGGAGTTTTGTCTTCATGTGGCCTGATCAAGCATCGATTCTGAATGTATACAGCCGTATGGATTGCCTCCTTCCAGTATTTGTCAGCTAGCTTGCTCTCAGTTAGCATTGTACGAGCCATGTCTTGAACGGTGCGATTTTTCCGTTCCACAACTCCATTTTGCTGTGGAGTTCTAGGGGCTGAATACTGTCTTTGAATGCCATGGTGCTCACAATAGTTAGTGAACTCTTCAGATGTGAATTCACCGCCTCGATCAGACCTTAAAATCTTGATACGTTTTCCAAGCATATTTTCAACCTGTGCTTTAAATACTTTAAAACGATCAAGTGCTTGATGTTTATGCTTAAGAAACAATACCCATGTCATACGAGTATAATCATCAATGCATAACATAAAATACTTATCTCCATTGGTGCTTTGAGTTCGCATCGGTCCACAGAGATCAGTGTGCACTGGCTCAAGAGGTTTCTTTGAATGATGCTCCTTTGACTTGAACATTACCCTCGTTTGCTTTCCCTTTTGACACGAATCGCAAATGGGGTTGGAAGGCTTTTCAACTGTAGACATACCTCTGACAGCCTTTGAATTGCAAATCTTTGACATGTTATCAAAGTTTAGATGCCCAAGGCGTTTGTGCCACAACCAACTTTCCTCTGTTCGACTCATCAAGCAAGTCTTTTCGGCTCCATCTGACAATGTATAGAGATTTCCAGCAGTCCTAGATCCAGTAGCCACTGTTTTACCGTTGCTACACTTCTTGATAGCAAAACCATTCTTAGTGAAGACAACTTCGTGGCCTTTGTCACAGATCTGGCTCACACTAAGCAAGTTGTGTCTTAGTTCAGACACATATAAGACCTCGTTTGATCTGATCTTGTTTGCCTTTAGCTGAACAACACCTTTTCCGCAGATTTTGGCACCATCATTGTTACCAAACTTCACTGATCCGCCTTCATAGTGCTGTAATTTGATGAATTTTTCCTTATCACCTGTCATATGGCTTGAACAGCCACTATCAAGGACCCATGGTGCTGTCTTCTTTTGTGCATTAAATGCCGTTTGCACAATGAGAGATTCTTTGGAATTACCTTCCCTTTTCTTTGCCCTCCATGCCTTAACTAACTTGGGTTTCTTTTCAACCTGAAATTGGTTAGCTATAGGCAACCTACAATCCCTAGCCAAGTGTCCATAATTATAACACTTATGGCACTCAATTCTGTGGCCGTTTAGGATTGAGAAAGGGTTCCTAGTCACTAATGGACTGTTTCTAACATAGAATCTACAATCAGCTCTTTTATGTCCATATCTATTACAATGATAGCAATAACCATAGAATCTGAACATTCTTCCTTTCTTAGGTGGCTGGTTAAACTCCACAAACCTTTTCTTATTGACCATCTCAATACTAGGCTGAATTTGATGCTTTGTAGCCTTGAGAGGTATGGCACTTTGTTTCATAAACACAGAAGGTGCAGCTTTAGAGGACTCTCCGGTTTCAAATCCAATACCAAATTTATTGTGGAAGGGCTTTTGAACTTTCAGAATTTCATTGAGTTTCATTGTACCTTCAATCGCTTGGAGTGCTTTGAGTTTTCGGCTATTTTCCAAGTTTTCAGCCTTTGCTCTAGCGATTTCAGTTTCAAGTTTCATAGCCTCTTCCTTTTTGATACTTATTTGACTTTGAAGGACTTCCACCATTCTTTTATATTCTTCAACTTGAGTTTTCAAAGCAATAATTGAACTTTCAGATTCATGAAGAAGTTTCAGATTTTTCTTACTTGTTTTTCGTTCCATGCTAAGCTCCTCAAGTGCGGCAATGAGTTCTTCTTCGAGATTGACCTCAGCCTCCTCTTCCTCTTCCGGCTCTTGCTCCTCTTCTTCTTCAATGGTAACCATGAAGAGAGCTTCAGTTGCCTCGGCTGATTCATCATCGTCTGAAGTTTCAGACGTGCTGTCATTATATTGACTGATGAAGCTTTTTGCTTTGCCCCTCTTTCTGAAATTTTTCTTCCACTTACTCTTATCGACATAAGAGTCATCATCATTATTTTCTTTCAGCGGACACTTCGCAGCAAAGTGACCAACACCGCCACAATTGAAGCATTTAAAGGGTAGCTTCCCTTTATACTTTCCATTGCTTTCTTTCTTCAGCTTTCTAACAAACTGAGCCTCAAGCTCATCATCATCAGTATCAGAATCATGACCAGCAGTCTCTTTTCCCTTTTTCTGAACTTTGAAGGCCGCTTCTCTATCAGATGAAGACGTCTTACCTATGCGCATCTCATAGGCAGTGAGTGAACCATGCAACTCATCCATGGAAAATTCATTCAGATCCTTAGCTTCTTCTATGGCTGAGACTTTTGAATCAAACCATGGAAGAAGAGATCTTAGAACCTTTTTGACGATGACTGGTTCTTTAATCTCCTCCCCTAGTCCACGAATGTCATTCGTGACTTCATTCACTCGTTGCAAATATGAGTCAACATTCTCGCTTTCCTCCATGCGAAGAGATTCAAATTGAGAGCGATGGGTTTGCAATTTTGCTTCTTTGATCTTCTCATCTCCTTCATGAATGCTTTTCAACTTGTCCCATATTTCCTTGGCTGTTTTGCATGCAATTACTTTGACCAGCTCGCTGTCAACAAGGCCACTAAAGGGTGCATTCTGCGCCTTAGAGTCGTTGTCTGCTAACTTCTTCGTTGCAGCATCATTGGGTACAATGGCAATATTGTAACCGACTCTGACAGATTCCCAGACATCATAGCCAAGTGACTTAATGAAAGCCTGCATTCTGATCTTCCAGAAGGAGTAATTAGAACCATCAAACAAAGGTGCTTTCTTATTCCCTGTGTTGGTTGCCAAGTGATTTGACAAGAGATCACCCTTAGCGTGTTAAGCTTTTCAAGGGAGCCTTACGCTCTGATACCAATTGTTTGATATCGCGATCACTGAGAGGGGGGGGGGGGGGTGAATCAGTGATTCTTTAAAAACAGGTCCAATTTAACAACAAAAGCAAATCAAATCACACAAGGACACCAGATTTAACGTGGTTCACCGAAAGGCTACGTCCACGGTTCAAAGACTGTCCGAACACCAATCCGGAACAGATTTGAATCTATTTAGTCGCACCAACGACAAAGAGTACCAACCCTTAGTTTCAGATAGCACCAACTATCTAGGAAGCACCTACTCCCTTGAGTTTCAGATAGCACCAACTATCTAGGAAGCACCGACTCCCTTTACAATTTATCTGCACCAACAGATAGGATCACCAAACCCCAGACACCAAGCAACAACTTGATGTTCTACAGAATAAAAGTAAAAACCTTTTTCTATAGACCTTCCCCTCTACAATCTCTCTCTCTCAATCCCTTACAAATTGAAAATTAAACATAAACAGAGAGACACTTATCTTATGGACGAAACACCATCTTCAAGAGCACATCCTCGTCCACACTTGCTGTAGAAACGTGCAACACAACTGCACACAGCAACAGCACTCTCTTCTCTCCAAAACTCTCTTTTCTTCTCTACTTTCTTCTCTTCTTTCTCTCTTGGTGTGTCTTCTTAAAAACGAGCCTAAACATGCCTTTATATAGGTTATGGTAACCCTTAAGAGTGTTCAAAATAGGCTAGAATTCGTTTAGAAAGAGTCCCAAACGAAATACTTAAGTTTCCTGAATTTTCATGCAAAACTTCTATTTCTGCGCAACTCAGGTTTCCCGTGTGTTCTACCGGTAGTACTTGCGGTAGAACAGATGAAATTCTCATGTCCAAGCTTCTGCTGGAATTTAAGCCACTTCTACCGGTAGTACTTGCGGTAGAACTTTCAGGGCAGCCACTTCTACCGGTAGTACTTGCGGTTGACAGATGGAAATCTTAGGGTCAGCCTTTTCTACCCCTTTTCTACCCCTGTTCTACCGGTAGAAATACCGGTTGACAGATGAAATTCTGATTTCCTATACTGTTCTGTTTCAACTCTGTTTTCTCTTTGAAGCTCTATCAACACCACACTTGTGACATTGTGTTGACAATAATTCCAACACAAGATGATACTTGAGATACTAATTTCTTCAATTCTTCATTAAACTTCTCAAGGCATCTCAAATTCCAACAGATGCATCGAAACTAACCTTGTGTTGAACTCTGAAAAATGTCATTTTATGGTTGACCAAGGTATAGTTTTGGGTCATGTTGTTTCATCTAGAGGAATTGAAGTAGATAAAGCTAAAATTGATGTTATTCAATCTTTACCTTATCCCTCGAGTGTGCGGGAAGTTCGTTCTTTTCTTGGACATGCAGGT
Organism: Litsea cubeba; assembly: GCA_012931725.1. Lineage (NCBI taxonomy): Eukaryota > Viridiplantae > Streptophyta > Magnoliopsida > Laurales > Lauraceae > Litsea > Litsea cubeba. Next base: position 48,328,540 of record CM022950.1, on the reverse strand, counting down.
TTTTACAGAAGATTCATCAAGGACTTTTCCGAAATAGCGTTACCCCTATACAAGTTGCTACAAAAGGATGTGCCTTTTGAGTTTGGTGAAGAATGTAAAAAGGCATTTGATAAGCTGACGGAACTGTTGACTTCTACCCCAGTTATCCAGCCCCCTGATAGGAACATTCCTTTCGAGATAATGTGCGACGCAAGTGATTATGCAGTAGGCGCTGTTTTGGGTCAAAGAATTGGAAAAGCGCCTCATGCCATTTATTATGCTTCAAGAACTTTGAATGACGCCTAGAGAAATTATTCTACTACGGAAAAAGAACTTTTAGCTGTTGTTTTTGCTTTAGAAATGTTTCGATCTTATTTGCTTGGTACTAAAGTTATTGTTTACTCTGATCATGCAACTCTTCGTTATTTGATGACAAAGAAAGAGGCAAAACCAAGATTAATAAGATGGATACTTCTCTTGAGTGAATTTGATGTGGAGATCAAAGACAACAGAGGGACAGAAAATCGTGTCGCAGATCATTTGAGTTGTTTAGTACATGTGGAAGATGAACTTCATCTGCGGGAAACGTTCCCTGACGAGCAATTGTTCTCCGCAAGTGTGGCCTTACCTTGGTATGCGACTATTGTAAATTATTTGGTTACTAATATGTTACCTCCTGGTTTATCTAAGGCTCAAAGAGATAAGATCAAGAGTGATTGCAAATACTATGTGTGGGATGACCCATACTTATGGAAGCATTGTGCAGATCAAGTGATAAGAAGGTGCGTTCCTGAAAATGAAATTATTTCTATTCTCACCTTTTGTCATTCTTATGCTTGTGGAGGTCACTTCGGAACTAAGAGGACGGCGAGAAAAGTGTTAGAATGTGGTTTCTATTCGCCGTCTTTAGTCAGAGATTCATATTCTTTTTGTAAGTCATGTGCTGATTGTCAAAAGATAGGTAATATATCACAAAGGAATGAAATGCCACAATACCCCATACTATTTTGCGAAATTTTTGATGTTTGGGGCATCGATTTCATGGGACCGTTCCCTGTCTCTTTCGGTTATGTTTATATTTTGCTTGCTGTTGATTATGTTTCGAAATGGGTGGAAGCTAAAGCCACCAGGACTGATGATTCTAAAGTTGTTACAGATTTTATCAAGTCTAACATATTCTCCAGGTTTGGAATTCCAAGAGCTCTAATAAGTGATCGAGGCACTCACTTTTGCAATTGAATTGTGGCGACTTTGCTAAAAAAATACCATGTGACCCACAAGGTGTCAACTGCCTATGATCCGCAAACTAGTGGACAAGCGGAAGTGTCATATCGAGAGATCAAGTCCATCCTTGAAAAGACAGTTAATCCAAGTAGGAAAGATTGGAGTTTGCGCTTGGATGATGCTTTGTGGGCATATAGGACTGCATATAAGACACCCATTGGTATGTCACCTTATCGGTTGGTGTTTAAAAAACCATGCCACCTTCCAGTTGAGTTAGAACACAAGGCTTATTGGGCTATCAAGAATTTCAACATGAAGATAGATG
>CM022950.1:48209512-48324512 GCA_012931725.1 Litsea cubeba | reverse complement strand
AATAGGAAGATATCACCAAAGAGAAGATTGTAATAAGTTTTAATATTTTATTTAATTTTTCTCTCTCTACCCATGTACTTCTTTAGCAAAAAAATTCTTCCTCACGTCACTCTCCTTCTCTGAGTCTTTCTAATTTTTTTCACTTTCTAATCCTCATCCAACACCAAGTCATCAACAGTCCTACCTCTCCATTCTATATAGAGCAATCCACCCACAGCAACATTCACACACAGACGTTTCCTCTCACGTTTTCTCTCTTCCCCACTGCACGTTTTTTTATCTCTCTATTTCTTTCTTTTCTACTCTTTTCTTTGCAAGTTAGTATGGCCCTGTGTGGCTAATTTTATGTAATTGGTTGAAGAAGACTGAAGCCTCGGAATAATTACTGTGAGATCTAATTTATTTTCATTATTCAATTTATGCTTTGAATATGGGTTGTTCTTCTGTGCATAATTTGTTATCATGATTGTTTCGTTTAATTGCTAGGATGCATACTAGTTTATTTTTCGTTACAATTTACTGCTAAATTAGAAATCAAATCCGTAATTGTTTGATCCCTCTAATTTGTGAAGCAACTAGTATTTAATAATTTGCTGCTTTGGAAATTATTATATATTAGGAAGAACAGTTGGCGAAATTAAATACAACCGCGTGTGCTTGTGTTATTTAGATTCATCAATCTCTCAAGGTCTTAATGCTGTTACTAGATTAAATCTTTGGCGCTTGTCCTGGATTGTTTAGTAATTAGGGATAATTAGAGCGTGTGTTTTCTAATTAACTAGTTAATGAGGTAGGAATTTAATTCCAATGATGAATATTCAAAGTATTAGTTGATTTATTTTTGCATTAATGATCAGTTTTGAATTTCCGATGGTGGATGTTAACTTTGACCAATGCTTGCTCATTTGATTGAATTCCTTAAATTATTGCTCTTTATTTGTTTTTATTTGTTTTTGCTTTCAATATAATCAAAACCCCCATATTTGATCACATAGCATAAAATTTGGCTAAACACTCTCCAAGGGAACGATCCTTACTCGCACTACTACATATATTTTTAGGAGTAAAGGTTTTATTATATTTGGGTGCCTGCGACAGCACGACCAATGAGTCCTTATTTACTCCATCTCATGTGTGTATTACTCGTGTGTTTGCTACGCGCTTCCGCAATTTGATCCTTGTGTGTGATCGTGAGATGATTCGAATGTGTGGAATGCTCGCCGCGGGAACCTGTGGGAAACAAAGGAAAAACCTTACCTAACACCAATGCGGCACCGGCTCAGGGCTCAGGGTCCCGGTCCGGGGTCGTGACAGAATGTGAGTGTAAATGAGGGATGGTGGTGGTAGGTGGGAGCAATTAATGGAGTAGGTGGGATCAATTAATGAAGGGGAGGGGAAGGTGAGATATTTTACGGAAAGGCTAGTGTTTGAGTTTGCCACAATTTTACTGAACTTGGAATGCGAAAACGGAGGTCTTCGGGATTGTGGGTCATGAGAAGAGCTTTCCAACAAACCCAAGATCAGAATTTTCAGAGATTGGTGGCAGAAGTTGTGATTTTTCGAACTGCAGTATACACCTCAAAAAGTGTCCCAGGGTCAAACTAGACTTTCCGGACCTCGGATGAGTTTGGACTGAACATGAAAGTTGTTGGGCAGGCCAAGACCTAATTTTTGGGTTCAAGGTGTAATTTTTATTAAATTCCCAAGATATCCCTGAAAAATCTTGAAATTCTAACTTAACCCGGAAAACACCGAACTCTCACGAAACTCCTCGAAACTCTTTGGAACTAGCCCAAACTTAGCTATAATCCCAAGAAACTCTTGATTAACCTCTGATCAAGCATCATTAGCCACTAAATATAATTAATTAGCATTAATTACAGTAATTAAAAATCGGGTTCTTACACAAGCTGAATCTAAGGGTTGTCTCTTCATTTTCTTTATCCTAATGGGGAAGCTTAGTGATAACCAAGAGCTCAAGATTGAGAGAGTTACAACGTCATTTGATGTTGTTGCCTATTCATCATAAGCTTTTCATAAATTTTAACATATGGGAATTCATGAGGACGAGATACACCATGAATATAGTGACATCTAGATTTCAACTTCCATACATACCAAATTGGTTATTAAAAGTTAATCACTGATCTAATGATAGGAAGTCAGATCTATGATTTTATGACTGAAAAGAAGTAGATCATTGACTAAGATCATTAATCCAACTACAGAAAAAAGATGTGGGTCGTTCATGTAACAATGGACAAATCTCAAGAGGAGAGAAAATATAACACAACCATTCGAGCCCCAAATCATATCAAACAAAAGGCCTTTCAAGATGGTGAGTGACCCAGGAGGTCGGAACCTGAACCTTTGGTGTTCTTACCACTGGGAAAACGACCATCTAATAGAGAATTGCGGGGTGCTTAAGCAGCATCTGGAAGACCTGGTGAAAGAAGGCCACCTGAAGGAATATGTTGGAGAATAGCACGCTAAGAAGGGCTCGGGAGGCACAGATCGGAAATGAGAGAAGAACCTGGCTGAGGACAGGGCCCCTATTGGGGTGATTGATATAGTGCATGGGGCAATAAATCCAACTGAAGTAACAACCCAATCTGTCAGAACCCTGAGGAAGATGGCTGCACACTTGAAGGAGGTGTATCAGATGAGCACCGAATGAAGCTTTGTCAATAAATACGGAGAAGTAAAAGGAGAGGTCTCATTCTCGGATGAAGACTTGCGGGATATGGTCCAGCCCCACAATGGTGCTATGGTGCTGACCTTACGAGTACAGGAGTATGATGTAAGGAGATTGCTGATAGACCCATGGAGCTCATCGGAGATCATCTACGTCGAGCTGTTTGACAAGCTTGGCCTAAAGCAATCAGACTTAAGGCCGACTTCCATATCCCTATTCTGGTTCAGTGGGCAAGCGGTGCATCCGAAGGGCCAGGTAACAGTCCAGGTCGGCGTTGGTCCCATATGCCTAGATGTGTAATTCTTGGTCGTATGGGTCACACCTGGATCCATCGCATGAGGGCAGTACCATCGACTTACCACTAGAGTATTCGCTTCCCGACATCAAAGGGAATTATGGAGATCAGAGGGGATCAAATAATTTCAAGGAGTTGCTTGATTATGTCAATTAAACGAAAGGCGAAGAAGGAGAACCAGGAAGGCATATGCTTAGAGGGAAAGGCCGATCAAAAATAACAATTATAGTTAAGTCGGTCAGAGGTCGGAGATCAAATTGCCAACCTGATCGACAAGGCCATAGAGGGGATGAAGAAATTTCAGTAAATGGAGAAGATCCGGAGCGGTACTGGATGGTTGGATCATCTATGTCCGAGGAAGAGCAGAGTAGTTTAGTCCAGCTACTCAATCAGAGCTCCGATGTTTTTGCTTAGACTCCACATGAGATGCCAGGAGTTGATCCCAAAGTTATCAGCCACAAGCTCAGTTTGGACCCAAGAGCAAAATCGATGATGCAGAATAGAGGAAGCTCGCCCCGGAACATCGAGCAGCAGTGAGCGAGGAGGTCGACAAGCTGTTAGAAGCAGACACCATACGAGAGGTACACTATCCCAAATGGCTGTCAAAAATGGTTGTCGTGCCAAAGACGGATAATAAGTGGAGGGTATGCATGGACTTCACCAACTTGAACAAAGCTTGTCCCAAGGATAGCTTCCCACTTCCAAAAATTGATCAACTTGTGGACTCCATGGCGGGGCATGAGCAGATGAGCCTTTTAGATGCATGCCAGGGATACCACCAAATAGCAATGGAGGAGGCCCACCGAGAGAAAACTGCATTCATAACACCATAGGGTACCTTCTGCTACAAGAGAATGCCCTTTGGACTTAAGAATGTAGGGGTATCATACCAAAGGCTGGTGATAAAAATATTTCAGGAATAGATCAGAAAGACAGTGGAAGCCTATGTTGATGATATGTTGGTAAAAAGCAAGGAAAAAGTCGCTCATGAGGAGGACTTAAAGTCAGTTTTTGACATCCTGCGGAGCTACAAACTAAAGCTGAATGCTTCGAAGTGCCCATTCGGTGCGAGCTCGGGAAAATTTCTTGGGTACATTGTGACCCAGAGAGGGATAGAGGCAAATCCCGATCAAATTCTGGCTATGCAAAAGGTGGAGCGACCTAGCTCAAGGAAAGAAGTGCACAAGTTAATAGGTATGCTTGCTGCCCTAAACCGCTTTGTAGCAAGAAGTTCAGACTGGTTCCGACCAATGTTTCTTGCACTAAAGAAGAGGGCAGAGAAAGTATGGGACGAAAAATGTGAAGAGGCACTTGCACATATCAAACAATATCTAAGTTCCCCCCTATTCTTTGCATTCCAAGTCCTAGGGAGGAATTGGTGTTGTACTTGGCAGTATCTCATCATCCAGTCAGTGCGGCCTTAATGAGGGAGCAAGAGAAGCAACATCTACCTATCTACTTCATCAGCAAGACCTTGCTAGGTGTTGAAACAAGATACTTGCCACTAGAAAAGCTTGCCCTGGCTTTGGTGTGTGTAGCTCGGAAACTCAGGCACTATTTTTAGGCCCATACAGTAAGGGTCTTAACCGAGCTTCCTTTGCGAGCTGTTCTGCAAAAGGCCGACCTATCTAGAAGGTTGGTAAAATGAGCAATAGAACTCAGCAAGCATGACATTAAAATTTCTCCTAGGAATGCAATTAAGGGCCAGGTGGTGGCCGACTTCATAGCTGAATTCACTCATAAGGAGGCGCTGGAGCAAAGCAAGGAGGGACAGGAAGGGAATAGTATGGAGACTGACAAGTAATGACAATTATATGTGGACGAGCGTCCAATTCTTGAGGCTCAGGCGCCGGCATGGTGCTTAGGACACCAGAAGGGGGAGTGATTGATAGGGCTGTGACGTTAGGATTCAATGCATCAAACAATGAAGTAGAGAACGAAGCACTACTATTCGGACTTAGAATGGCCAAAGAGCTCGGGATCATGCGGCTGACAGTCCACTACAATTCACAGTTAGTTGCCAATCAACTAACCTGAGAATACGCAGCACGAGATGATTAGATGGCTGCGTATGTCGAAGAAACACAACACTTGATACAAGAGATCGGAGATGTTAAAGTAAAGTAGATTGGTCGGGAGGAGAATTCACATGCTGATAGCTTGGGCAGCTTGGCTACATCCATCAAATCTGAGCTAAGGAGAGAGGTCCTCGTCGACTACCATTTAGAGCTGAGCATAGTAGGTCGGCAGGTCATGTGTGCCGACCAGGTTGAAGAGACTCCAAGCTAGATGACACCGATAATAGAGTACCTGAAAGACGGCTCGCTCCCAGAAGACTCCAAGGAGGGTTAGAAGGTCAGAAGAAAAGCAGCCTAATGGACCTACTTCTTTTGTGCGCTTGCGGCGTTTTCAGGGCCAACGGACTGAGATCCGTCAGGTCCAACCCTTTTGCGGCCGAAGGCGGTGAAGCGAGCATCAACATTTTTTATACGTGTATGCCAGATTTTATACTCTACTTGGAATTGCAAGTGGTGGTCTAGAGATCCACCTTCGCAAGTAGAAAAGGAAATCAATTTTTTTTTCTAGTTTTTCATTGCACATATAAAAAAAAGAGACATGTTTATTTTAATGCCGTGAAAGGCGATGTTTGCCGTAAAAGGCGATTTTTGCCGTGAAAGGTGATTTACAATTCTTATCAATAGTGAAAGACAAGAGTTGTGATTTTTTATGTCTCTTTGAACAATACAAAATACAATGAAAAACAAGAAAAAAGGGGATCTAACTTCTCAGGAGATTGTGGGGACTCGTTCAGATTGACGGTCGTAAGTCGTATGTGGACTTCGCTATCATCCTTCAGATGAGAACAGAGAGTGCTCTTGATTTGCTTGGCTCGGCTTAAACCTCAAACTTTTAGAGGATAAAGACCAAGAGGAGGTCATATATCCAATAAAAAGCTAAGTAGGCGGGCTGAAAAGCCACATCTAAGCCACGGAGACAGGAGGAGGAGGCCTTGGGGGGTGTCCCCCAAGGGACTTTAGTCACCTTATAGTGGTGGTCGGCGCAGGACTTCTTTAATGGAGGAGAGGTCGTTGTAGCAACTTTGGCGGAGTTTTCTCTTTTCTGTGAGATTTTCTGATCGATTTTCTGGTCTTCCGATCTTTTGGGTTTTCGATCCCTTCTTCTTGGAATGACCCACCCTTTTATAGGCTTTTGGTGGCCATGAGGGGGGGGGGGTGTTATGGGCTTTAAATGTAATAAAGCCACATAATGGGAAGAGTTACAAGTTTTAATTCATTATTTTTGTAACTCCTTTTTCTTGGCTTCTGATTGGCTGGTGGAGAATTAAGAGCCTTTAATCGCCTTTGAGGTCCATGATGGGAGGAGATACATGGGTTAATGTCGTGTTTATGGCTGACCAGTAACTCCCATTTTCTTTCTTCTGATTGGGCCATCCAAAATAATGAGTTAATGACCGCATTAACTTGTCATAAAGCGGGTCATTTAACTGCATTAAGTGGTCGCCAAGTTGCTTGAAGGGTCGCGGGCCGTGCCCCGTCTTTTGGAATTCTTCTTGCGATGATCACCGATGGATCTTCATGCTGATCGATGTCGGATGACCATGCAACTTCAGACATTGATTGCTACCAGTGGTCTGGTGTCACTTGTCATGTCGATTTCTCGATCGATCGGGCATAAAGTACGCTTTCTTGGTCGGCCGGTTGGTGACTTCGAAGGGATCAATGATGATTTGATGGTCTTGATGACGGACCCATGATGTTGACGAAGATCGACGGATTTTGTGCCTCAAAAGTCAGAATTTTGGAAAACCACAAGGGCCGGACATCTTGAAATGCGAAAAGGGACCGAAAAATGGTCCTTCGGGGAAAATCAAGTGACTCGAATTTCCAGGGTCCCCGCGACCATGGGCCAAGGTCGCCGGCGACCGTGGGATTTTTATCCCTTTTGGTCACCGATTTTCGGCCGTCTTTCCGGTTTTTCCGATTCTTTTTTCTTCGGCATTTTTCCTGACATTTGTGTACATATTTTGGCTTGATTTCCCTGCAGAAAACTTGACGAGAAGCCTTGTGTATTAGAGTGCAAAGTTTTTGATTTTCTGAGAAAGCCGAAGACTTTGTCGCGCAAAGTTGCCGATTTTTCGTCGGAAGCCAGAACTGGGTCAAACGATGTCGGAATGACTTGAAATTTGAGATGAAGCCTTTTGAGAAAAATATAAGACCAATCATAGGCTTTTGCTTGAGTTTTGATGCCGTGTGGGGTCCTGTCGCCAGTAGACTTGATTCTATCGTGGTGAAGATGTCGCACTTCGATGTACGATCAACCGATGCCCGATTGACTTGAACTTTTACAGGGACCCTATTAGAGTCATTTTTAGATGATCCATTAGCCCTGATTTGGAAACCATGGTCCTGGGGAACTTCACCCCCGGGAGGTCTGATTTGGCTTCTGAGAGTCAAAGTGTGGTCAAATGTTATCGAAATGACCTGAAACTTGACATGTAGCCCTTTGGAAGCATTTTGAAGTCATCCATGTGCTCTGTTTGATGAGTGATGGCTTCGATGGTTCTCATTGCCGAAAGACTTGATTTTGCTGCTAGAGGGTTATAGGGTCAAACGTTGTCGGTTTGACCTGAAACTTGATGTGGAGCCTTTTGAAGGTATTTTGAGACCATCCACAGGCTCTGATCGAAGATTTAATGTCTTCGACATTGTCACCGCCGGGAGCTCTTGTTCAGCTGCTGGAAGAGTGAAGTTAGGCGAAATAATATTGAAATGACACGAAACTTCATGTATACTCTTCTTTTGGCTATTTTGAAGGATCTTGCAGTTTTTGTTTGATTCTGACAAGATTTGACTTTTGAAGTAGCATTGCCAGATTGTGGTAGGCTGCGGCTTCATGTAGCTTTTTGATGTTGAAGAGGCAAAGTGACATTTTTGGTGTTAACAAATGTCCCCTCGAGGTACAGCGACGAGTTGCTTAACTTTTGTAGTCGATGTGCCTTGAAGAAAACTTTGAAGGAGAGCTTCTGACTTGACCAAGAGTCTTTGAGCAGTCTTTCTTTTGGTAGAGTAGCCTTTTGAGTTTCCAGGGAAATTTTATGTAGTTAAAGGGATCACGTACCATCTCAAGGCAAAGTTTTGAAAATGACATGAGAGGTTTTGGGTTTTCTTTTTGACCTTGTGACCTAACAAGTTGGATGTGGCAGGTTAGCGGGTCGGGTTTGATTTTTTGGTTTTGACCTTGCGACCCAACAAGCTGTATGTGGCAGGTTGGGGGGGGGGTCAGGATTTGGTTTTTGACCTTGTGACCTAACAAGCTATATGTGGTAAGTTAAGGGGTCAGATTTTTGGTTTTGACCTTGTGACCCAGCAAGCTGTATGTGGTAGGTTGGGGGGTCGATTTTTGGTTTTGACCTTGTGACCCAACAAGCTGTATGTGGCAGGTTGGGGGGGTCAGGATTTGGTTTTTGGTTACTCTTTGGGACTATTTTGGGTCCATTGGAGTGGTTTGGATTTTTGCGGAATGTCAATTTCAAGATTTTGGCTCAATTTGGTATAAGAGGTTAGATGGTTGGAATTTTTGGAAGCTCATGAGGCCTAATTTTTTTTTGTATGGTCCAATCAACCCAAAAGAGGCATGGAACCATTTTGTATGCTCTTGGTAAGAGAGATTTTTGGTAGGAAGCCACTTTTGGTGCCTAGGCTGTCAAACCTAGCTCATATGGGTAACCCATGGGACCTTAAGCTTTTAAGATGGCTTAGAGCTCATGTGGTGTCATTTTTGTAAAGAATATCTAAAAATATCTCCTTTGGATAGAGAATATCTAAAAATAATAGAGAATATCTAAAAATATCCTTTCTTGGAGAGAATCTCTCGTGTTCCCTTTATTTTGGGAGAGAATTCCCCAAGACATCTTTCTTTGGGAGAGAATCTCTCAAAATATCTTTCTTTGGGAAGGTTGCTAATTTGTAGCACTTACCTCCTTTCTTTTCTCCTTATTTCCTTCTTTGACTTGCTTTCTTTTATAAAAGCAAAGGGAGATCGAATCTCTTTCTCCTATTAATTTCTTTTGCAAAAATCTCAAGAGTACTTCAAGGCCAAGAGCTCTTCAAGAATCTTCAAGCCTTTTCTTCTTCTTCTCCACCAATGGCTTCAAGTAAGTTTCCTTTTCCAAGAAAAACACCATGTAGAAGTAGGATGGTAAAAAAGCTCTTCATTTTCTTTTCTTTCTTTTTTTTTGTTCTTCACATTTTTTTTTCTCTCTCCCTTTTTTTTGAGGTTTCTTTTTCTCTTTTTTTTTGTGGCCACTCAACCATTTTTTTACTTTTTTTTTGGCATTTCTTTCCTCACCATGCAAATGACGATTTTAATGCAAGACAATATGCGCATGCAAGAAGTGAATGATATCAAGAAAAAGAGGCTAAGGCTCAATGTTCAATCAACATGAATTTTGATTTGAACAAAATTTGATTTTGATCAAATTTGTGTTGGAATTGGTCATTTTTTGAAAAAGGCTTATTCCTAATGCTTGAAGATTTATGTAAATGCATGACTTTTTGATGGAAAGGAATTGGATGGTATGGAATGACATACCTGAAAGGTTACAGCCTTTGGAGGTTGAAGCTCACATCAGGGGACGACAAGAGTCATCTTCTAATGCCTGTTTCCATTTTGATGCCAGTAGCAGGGGATGATGATTTGGCGATGCCCGAGTTTCCGGCCGATTAGGCGGTGATGGATCCGAATGTGGCATCTGAAGAAGGACTGAGGGAATTTGGAGTGATTCCAGAATCTTCAACTGGTATGACTTCTTTTGCCTTTTTTTTTTGTCTGTGTCGTTGTTTGCTAACATATTGCTTGTTTTCTTGTCAGTTGACTTGCCACAGGATTCCAATGACTTTGAACCATCCATGGATGCAACTGTTGACGATGCTTCAGATGAGTTAATGGAGGAAGAAAGTATTCCGCCAGCCGTCGAAGAAGGTACTTTGTAGTGATAGCCCTGATGATAATGATTTTCTTGATTGGATCGTATTGATACCTTTTTGTGTTTCATTGGCAGGTTGTGAAGTGATAGGATAGATCACATCGCTTTCTTCAGAATCAGAGCAAGGGGTGCAAGAGGTTGATCCGGAGGTAGGGACTTCCACAACTAGTTCTGACACGGCAGAGGCGAGACCTCATGCTGAGATTCATTCCCCAGTGGCTCCAATTGGAAAGATTTTTTTATTATTCTTCCAATGAGGCACAGCATAGGCAGCTGACTGATGTAGAGGGGTGAATCTTCATCTAGGCATCCCTTCAGTTTAAAAAGAAGGTGCTGGCACGGGTTTTGAGCTCTTGGATCGAGACTCTCCTTTTTGGACACTTGATACCGGATTCGGCATGGTCCAGCATGTGAAGGATATTCTTGCTGATGTCGAAGAGGTCGGTCTGGATGTCACAGGTGCCAGGGCGATCGTTGATAGGATCATCACACTGGGTAACAAGTGGTCTTGGACCACGACTTTCTCTGATGGTGACTTCTTCAACGAGATGTTCTTGGACCTTGCTAATAAAGCTTAGTCTGACATGGATGAAACTGCACAGAGCATGAAGCAGTTTGTCTGAGAGAGGAACATCACAGAGTTAGCCATCATTGAGCTGAGGTGTGATATTGAATGCCTTCATAGGAAGGTCATCGAGGCTAGGCGATTTCTTAAGCAATTAGAGGCCCAAGTCGCAGCCAAGTGGGATACTTTAGCAGAACTATGATCCGCCAGGTTGTAGACGCCGATCGAGTTCTCAAAGAGAGGACTCAAGAAAACGCACAATGGCGAACTGCTTGGGAAAAGCTTCCCGGTGTCGAAGATGGGTTGCCGCATTCTCCCGTATCTCATGGCAAATTTCTGAAGAAGCGTGCCTTGGAAGCTTTGACAGCCGAGGCCAGGGGATTGCTTGAGGAGCTGAATCTTTAGCTGGAGGCCTGAGCTCCTAGTTTCTCTCTTTTTGTAATAGAACCTCTTCTTTTTTTTTGGTACCACATGTATGCACACATTTTTTTTTTGTACTCTTTTTTTTTGTAGTGATTGTGAGCACTTCTCATTTCTTTTTGTATTCCCTCCTTTCACTTAAATCTTTTTGTGATGAAAGCTGTAGTTAAATGGGAATGTTTGTTTGAAAATTTGATCAAAAGTTTGTCATTTTGTGAAAATCTTTTGTCAAATGATTGTTTTGGCATGGGTGCCAGATTTTGTTTGTGGCTTGAGAGCCAATTTTTAGCGTGAAAGCCAGGTTTTGTGGTATGATAGCCGATTTTTGGCGTGAAAGCCAGGTTTTTGTGGCATGAGAGCTGATTTTTGGCGTGAAAGCCAAGTTTTTGTGGCATGAGAGCCGATTTTTGGCGTGAAATCTAGGTTTTTGTGGCATGAAAGCCGATTTTTTGGCTTGAAAGCCAGGTTCTTTGAAAGCCAAGTCTTGGTTTGTTGGCGTGAAAGTCAGGTTTTTGATTTCTTGGTGTGAAAGCCAGATTTTTGGCATGAGAGCAAAGTTTTTGGCATGAGAGCAAGGTTTTGTGGCATGAGAGCCGATTTTTGGCGTGAAAGCCAGATTTTTGGCATGAGACCCAAGTTTCTGGTTTTCAAAAGTGCAAGTATCGACTAAAAGTCGCCTCCCTGCTGAATGGTCTTGCAAGCAACGATGGAATGTCGCATCCTTGCTCATTTGATTGCGAGTATCGATGGAATGTCACCTCCTCATGAATTTAGGTGCAAATATCGACTAAATGTCGCTTTCTTACTGAATGGTTTTGTAAGTATCGATGGAATGTCTCATCCTTGCCATTTAGTTGCGAGTATCGATGGAATGCTGCTTCCTCGCTTTTCAAAAATTTTGTTTTGCGGGTACTGACTGAATGTCGTTTCCCCATGATTTTTGAAATTTCGAGGTCTTTTAGACCTCTATTTTTTTTTTTGAAATTTGGGTTGTGGATATCAACTGTAATGTTGCGTCTCCACGATTTTTGGATTCTACAAGTATTGATGAAATGTCGTTTCCCTGCGATTTTGGAAGTGTCAAATGTGGTTTGCATTCTTCCGATTTTTGGGTTGTGCGAGTATCGACTAAGCGTTGCTTTATAGTTTTTTGAAAAACCATTTTTTTAAAGACACGAGGGTCGTAACTTTTGACCTAAAACCATTTTGGTAGTAAAAGTCTGGGTGGACTAGGGTGGAATGAATTCTGATTTTTGTTTCACACCATGAATTTTGGGTTCAAGGATCGAAAATTTTGGTCAGGTTAGGGAGAGGCTCCTAAAGTTGGTTTTTTTTTTTTTTGTTTTTAACAATGAAACGATGAAAGTAAGCATTGTTTTGAGTTTCCAGAAATTTCAACATTAGGATGAAAATTCTAAAAGGAGTGGGTTTCTGTCGCCCTCCATGTTTAGGAGAGCATATGCGCTGTTGGAGAAAACCTTGTCGATGACGTAGGGTCCCTCCCATTTTGGCTCAAATTTACCTTTGGACTTGTGAGCGAAACTATTGGTCTTTTTACCGCAAGAACCAAGTCGCCCTTTTTGTAAGCGCATTGCCTGACCCTCTTGTAGAAAGATCCTGCCATGCGTGCTTAGTAAAGCTCAATGCTTTGTCGGGCTTGTAGCTGTCTTTCGTTGAGATTGTCCAGTTCTTGGAGTCGCAACTTCACATTGCTTTCTTAAGTCATGTCATTTTGTAAAGATAACTTAGGGAAAGAATTTGTACCTTCAAGAGCAAAACAGCTTCGCATCCATAGACCAATGGTGTGCTATTGGTTGGTCCTCGAATGGTGGTCCGATAGGCCCACAAAGCTTCAGATAGCTTGTCGCTCTAGTCTCTTTTGTGACTAGAGACCGTTTTCTTGAGGATTTTGTAGAGTGTCTTGTTGAAGGCTTTTGCTAATCCGTTTGCTGCCGGATTATATGGAGTCAAAGGACAGCTTTGGATTTTGTATTTGTCGTAGAACCTGTAGAATCGATGATCCCGGAATTGTGGTCCGTTTGTTGGAATTTGAGATGCCTTGAGAAGTTTAATGAAGAATTGAAGAAATTAGTATCTCAAGTATCATCTTGTGTTGGAATTATTGTCAACACAATGTCACAAGTGTCGTGTTGATAGAGCTTCAAAGAGAAAACAGAGCTGAAACAGAACAGTATAGGAAATCAGAATTTCATCTGTCAACCGGTATTTCTACCGGTAGAACAGGGGTAGAACAGGGGTAGAAAAGGGGTAGAAAAGGTTGACCCTAAGATTTCCATCTGTCAACCGCAAGTACTACCGGTAGAAGTGGCTGCTCTGAAAGTTCTACCGCAAGTACTACCGGTAGAAGTGGCTTAAATTCTAGCAGAAGCTTGGACATGAGAATTTCATCTGTTCTACCGCAATTTCTACCGGTAGAACACACGGGAAACCTGAGTTGCGCAGAAATAGAAGTTTTGCACGAAAATTCAGGAAACTTAAGTATTTCATTTGGGACTCTTTCTAAACGAATTGTAGCCTATTTTGAACACTCTTAAGGGTTACCATAACCTATATAAAGGCATGTTTAGGCTCGTTTTTAAGAAGACACACCAAGAGAGAAAGAAGAGAAGAAAGTAGAGAAGAAAAGAGAGAGTTTTGGAGAGAAGAGAGTGCTGTTGCTGTGTGCAGTTGTGTTGCACGTTTCTACAGCAAGTGTGGACGAGGATGTGCTCTTGAAGATGGTGTTTCGTCCATAAGATAAGTGTCTCTCTGTTTATGTTTAATTTTTAATTTGTAAGGGATTGAGAGAGAGAGATTGTAGAGGGGAAGGTCTATAGAAAAAGGTTTCTATTCTTATTCTGTAGAACATCAAGTTGGTGCTTGGTGTCTGGGGTTTGGTGATCCTATCTGTTGGTGCAGATAAATTGTAAAGGGAGTCGGTGCTTCCTAGATAGTTGGTGCTATCTGAAACTCAAGGGAGTAGGTGCTTCCTAGATAGTTGGTGCTATCTGAAACTAAGGGTTGGTGCTCTTTGTCGTTGGTGCGACTAAATAGATTCAGATCTGTCCCGGATTGGTGTTCGGACAGTCTTTAAACCGTGGACGTAGCCTTTCGGTGAACCACGTTAAATCTGGTGTCCTTGTGTGATTTGATTTGCTTTTGTTGTTAAATTGGACCTGTTTTTAAAGAATCACTGATTCACCCTTCCCTCTCAGTGATCGCGATATCTAACAATTGGTATCAGAGCGTAAGGTTCCCTTGAAAAGCTTAACACGCTAAGGGTGATCTCTTGTCAAATCACATGGCAACCAATACAGGGAATAAGAAAGCACCTTTGTTTGATGGTTCTAATTACTCCTTCTGGAAGATCAGAATGCAGGCTTTCATTAAGTCACTTGGCTATGATGTCTGGGAGACTGTCAGAGTCGGTTACAATATTGCCATTGTACCCAATGATGCTGCAACGAAGAAGTTAGCAGACAACGACTCTAAGGCGCAGAATGCACTCTTTAGTGGCCTTGTGGACAGCGAGCTGGTCAAAGTAATTGCATGCAAAACAGCCAAGGAAATATGGGACAAGTTGAAAAGCATTCATGAAGGAGATGAGAAGATCAAAGAAGCAAAATTGCAAACCCATCGCTCTCAATTTGAATCTCTTCGCATGGAGGAAAGCGAGAATGTTGACTCATATTTGCAATGAGTGAATGAAGTCACGAATGACATTCGTGGACTAGGGGAGGAGATTAAAGAACCAGTCATCGTAAAAAAGGTTCTAAGATCTCTTCTTCCCCGGTTTGATTCAAAAGTCTCAGCCATAGAAGAAGCCAAGGATCTGAATGAATTTTCCATGGATGAGTTGCATGGTTCACTCACTGCCTATGAGATGCGCATAGGTAAGACGTCTTCATCTGATAGAGAAGCGGCCTTCAAAGTTCAGAAAAAGGGAAAAGAGACTGCTGGTCATGATTCTCATACTGATGATGATGAGCTTGAGGCTCAATTTGTTAGAAAGCTGAAGAAAGGAAGCAATGGAAAGTACAAAGGGAAGCTACCCTTTAAATGCTTCAATTGTGGCGGTGTTGGTCACTTTGCTGCGAAGTGTCCGCTGAAAGAAAATAATGATGATGACTCTTATGTTGATAAGAGTAAGTGGAAGAAAAGTTTCAGAAAGAAGGGCAAAGCAAAAAGCTTCATCAGTCAATATAATGACAGCACGTCTGAAACTTCAGACGATGATGAATCAGCCGAGGCAACTGAAGCTCTCTTCATGGTTACCATTGAAGAAGAAGAGGAGCAAGAGCCGGAAGAGGAAGAGGAGGCCGAGGTCAATCTCGAAGAAGAACTCATTGCCGCACTTGAGGAGCTTAGCATGGAACGAAAAACAAGTAAGAAAAATCTGAAACTTCTTCATGAATCTGAAAGTTCAATTATTGCTTTGAAAACTCAAGTTGAAGAATATAAAAGAATGGTGGAAGTCCTTCAAAATCAAATAAGTATCAAAAAGGAAGAGGCTATGAAACTTGAAACTGTAATCGCTAGAGCAAAGGCTGAAAACTTGGAAAGTAGCCGAAAACTCAAAGCACTCCAAGTGATTGAAGGGACAATGAAACTCAATGAAATTCTGAAAGTTCAAAAGCCCTTCCACAATAAATTTGGTATTGGATTTGAAACCGGAGAGTCCTCTAAAGCTGCATCTTCTTCGTTTATGAAACAAAGTGCCATACCTCTCAAGGCTACAAAGCTTCAAATTCAGCCTAGTATTGAGACGGTCAATAAGAAAAGGTTTGTGAAGTTTAACCAGCCACCTAAGAAAGGAAGAATGTTCAGATTCTATGGTTATTGCTATCATTACAATAGATATGGACATAAAAGAGCTGATTGCAAATTCTATGTTAGAAACAGCCCACTTGTGACTAGGAACCCTTTTTCAATCCTAAACAGCCACAAAAATGAGTGCTATATGTGTCATAATTATGGACATTTGGCTAGGGATTGTAGGTTGCCTATAGCTAACCAATTTCAGGTTGAAAAGAAACCCAAGTTAGTTAAGGCATGGAGGGCAAAGAAAAGGGAAGGTAATTCCAAAGAATCTCTCATTGTGCAAACGGCATTTAATGCACAAAAGAAGACAGCACCATGGGTCCTTGATAGTGGCTGTTCAAGCCATATGACAGGCGATAAAGAAAAATTCGTCAAATTACAGCACTATGAAGGCGGATCAGTGAAGTTTGGTAACAATGATGGTGCCAAAATCTGCGGAAAAGGTGTTGTTCAGCTAAAGGCAAACAAGATCAGATCAGACGAGGTCTTATATGTGTCTGGACTAAGACACAACTTGCTAAGTGTGAGCCAGATCTGTGACAAAGGCCACGAAGTTGTCTTCACTAAGAATGGTTTTGCTATCAAGAAGTGTAGCAACGGCAAAACAGTGGCTACTGGATCTAGGACTGCTGGAAATCTCTATACATTGTCAGATGGAGCTGAAAAAACTTGCTTGATGAGTCGGACAGAGGAAAGTTGGTTGTGGCACAAACGCCTTGGGCATCTAAACTTTGATAACATGTCAAAGATTTGCAATTCAAAGGCTGTCAGAGGTATGTCTACAGTTGAAAAGCCTTCCAACCCCATTTGCGATTCGTGTCAAAAGGGAAAGCAAACGAGGGTAATGTTCAAGTCAAAGGAGCATCATTCAAAGAAACCTCTTGAGCTAGTGCACACTGATCTCTGTGGACCGATGCGAACTCAAAGCACCAATGGAGATAAGTATTTTATGTTATGCATTGATGATTATACTCGTATGACATGGGTATTGTTTCTTAAGCATAAACATCAAGCACTTGATCGTTTTAAAGTGTTTAAAGCACAGGTTGAAAATATGCTTGGAAAACGTATCAAGATTTTAAGGTCTGATCGAGGAGGTGAATTCACATCTGAAGAGTTCACTAACTATTGTGAGCACCATGGCATTCAAAGACAGTATTCAGCCCCTAGAACTCCACAGCAAAATGGAGTTGTGGAACGGAAAAATCGCACCGTTCAAGAGATGGCTCGTACAATGCTAACTGAGAGTAAGCTAGCTGACAAATACTGGAAGGAGGCAATCCATACGGCTGTATACATTCAGAATCGATGCTTGATTAGGCCACATGAAGTCAAAACTCCTTATGAGCTATGGTTTGGGCGAAAAGCAACAGTCAAGCACTTCAGAGTCTTCGGCAGCAAGTGTTACATCAAGCGTCTTGAACAAAATCCGGGCAAATTTGAAGAAAGAGCTGATGAAGGTATATTTCTGGGTTATTCCTCATCTAGTAAGGCTTACAGATATCTTAACAAAAGGACCAGAAAAATTATAGAAAGTGCCGATGTTAGAATTGATGAAAACTATGAATCAAAGAATGGAACTCATTATGACAGTCCCGTTTATGAGGACTCGAGTGAGATTGATGATGAAGTGGCTAAACCTAATGATTCTGAGAAATCAGAGGATGACTCAGAGGATGCTACACCTAGAAAGAAAATCACTTGGGTAGAGCAACACCCTAAGGATCAAATCATTGGAGATCCTGAGCTCGGTGTTAAAACAAGACAAAGTGTAGTTAGCAATTACTCACTTGTGTCCACCATTGAACCCAAGACTGTGGCTGAAGCCAGTCTCGATGAAAGTTGGTTGAAAGCTATGCATGAGGAGTTGGAGCAAATTGAGAAGAACTCCACATGGGAACTAGTCTCTAGATCTACCGATAAGAATGTTATTGGTACTAAATGGGTCTTTCGGAATAAGCTGAATGAAGATGGTCAGGTCATACGAAACAAAGCAAGGTTGGTTTGTAAAGGCTATGCTCAAGTTGAAGGCATAGATTTTGAAGAGACCTTCGCACCGGTGGCTCGTCTGGAAGCCATTCGTATGTTTCTTGCATTGGCTGCATACAAAACCTTCAAGGTATTTCAGATGGATGTAAAGTCAGCCTTCTTGAATGGATTACTTGAAGAAGAGGTCTACATTGAGCAACCTGATGGTTTTCTTATTAGCAAAAATTCAGACCTAGTGTGCAAGTTGAAAAAGGCTCTTTATGGGCTGAAACAAGCGCCAAGGGCGTGGTATGCAAGGCTGGACCTATATCTCCGCAAGATCAGTTTTGGAAAAGGACTGGTTGATAGCAATCTTTATGTCAAAACAGAGTTGAGCAAACAGCTGGTTGTCATTGTTTATGTCGATGACATAATCTTTGGTGGCAACGATGAAGAAATGTGCAGGAATTTCGCTGAAGAGATGAAGAAAGAATTTGAGATGTCAATGCTTGGAGAACTAAAGTTCTTCCTTGGATTACAAGTTCAGCAGCTGAAACATGGTATCTTCATATCACAGATGAAATACATCAAGGAAATGCTGAAGCGTTTTAACATGGAAGACAGCAAGCCAGTGAGCACACCAATGACAACGAACACAAAGCTAAGCAAAGATGATAAGGGTTCGTCCGTTGATCACACCACTTATCGTTCTACGATAGGAAGCTTGCTTTATTTAACTGCTACAAGACCGGATCTTCTGCAAGCAGTATGTATGGTGGCTCGATTTCAAGCATCACCAACTGAGACGCACCTTACAGCAGTAAAAAGGATATTTCGATATCTGAAAGGTACCATGGAGCTTGGCATTTGGTATCCTAAAGGCAAATCCTTCACTCTTGTTGCATACTCTGACGCCGATTGGGCTGGATGTATAGATGATCGCAAGAGTACAAGCGGTGGTGCATTCTATCTCGGTGACAGGTTGGTGGCATGGCATAGTAAGAAACAAGACTCAGTATCCCTTTCTACAGCGGAAGCGGAATATATTGCAGCGGCAACTTGTTGTACACAAGTGTTATGGATGCGGCAAATGCTCTCTGATCTAGGAGTTCCGACAACGGATCCTACGCCGATCCTCTGTGACAACACAAGTGCAATTCACATCTCCAAGAATCCTGTTCAGCATTCTAGAACGAAGCATGTAGCAATTCGCTATCACTTTCTCAAGGAAAAGGTTGCAGATGGTGAGGTAAAGTTGGAATATGTTCCAACTACTGAGCAAGTTGCTGATATCTTCACAAAACCTCTGCCAAAAGAAGTCTTCGAGTATCTCCGAAAAAAACTAGGAGTTACTCACTCTCCTAATCCTTAGGAGTTGTGCTTGAAAGGGGGAGCAAAGTATTCTTTGAATATCCTATTCGCTCCTTCGTTGGTCCCTTTGGACTTGTTGTCAAAGGGGGAGAAAGACTTAAGCTTAGAGAAAGCTATGCTAGAGAAGTTATTCTATGATAACTTTGGGGAGATTGGTATCAAGAGTGTTAGAGATCTTGATTGATTCTATTTTTTTTAAGACAGGGGGAGACTATGGTTCTGAAGAAGCTTCATGAAGATCAACTAGTTTAAACGTGTTTCAAGTGTTGAAGTTCCAATAGTGTTGCCAACAATTCCAAAGGGGGAGATTGTTGGAATTTGAGATGCCTTGAGAAGTTTAATGAAGAATTGAAGAAATTAGTATCTCAAGTATCATCTTGTGTTGGAATTATTGTCAACACAATGTCACAAGTGTGGTGTTGATAGAGCTTCAAAGAGAAAACAGAGCTGAAACAGAACAGTATAGGAAATCAGAATTTCATCTGTCAACCGGTATTTCTACCGGTAGAACAGGGGTAGAACAAGGGTAGAAAAAGGGGTAGAAAAGGCTGACCCTAAGATTTCCATCTGTCAACCGCAAGTACTACCGGTAGAAGTGGCTGCTCTGAAAGTTCTACCGCAAGTACTACCGGTAGAAGTGGCTTAAATTCTAGCAGAAGCTTGGACATGAGAATTTCATCTGTTCTACCGCAATTTCTACCGGTAGAACACACGGGAAACCTGAGTTGCGCAGAAATAGAAGTTTTGCACGAAAATTCAGGAAACTTAAGTATTTCGTTTGGGACTCTTTCTAAACGAATTGTAGCCTATTTTGAACACTCTTAAGGGTTACCATAACCTATATAAAGGCATGTTTAGGCTCGTTTTTAAGAAGACACACCAAGAGAGAAAGAAGAGAAGAAAGTAGAGAAGAAAAGAGAGAGTTTTGGAGAGAAGAGAGTGTTGTTGCTGTGTGCAGTTGTGTTGCACGTTTCTACAGCAAGTGTGGACGAGGATGTTCTCTTGAAGATGGTGTTTCGTCCATAAGATAAGTGTCTCTCTGTTTATGTTTAATTTTCAATTTGTAAGGGATTGAGAGAGAGAGATTGTAGAGGGGAAGGTCTATAGAAAAAGGTTTCTATTCTTATTCTGTAGAACATCAAGTTGGTGCTTGGTGTCTGGGGTTTGGTGATCCTATCTGTCACGCCCCGAAACCAGGACCTGCAGCGAACCGATCTCGGGGTGCGAAATTTTGGAATAATTTGAAACTTTTTGTTATAGTTCCCAAGATCCGCGTGAATGAGGATAATCACATGCCAACACAATCAGAGCACATTTTTCGCGGAAGCTACACATGGTGTTACGACCCGGAATCCGTGGCCATCGGGTTCCGTGTCGCACGCAACCAATTCCATAAAGCCATCATAAACAGACTGGCATAAATCATAAATCACAACACACCGAGCTGGTAGTAACAAATCTATTATTTCCCAAATTCAAATTTCAATTAACAAGTGTCTTAATTACAACCCAAATAAAAAGGCTATCAAGCCATACAAATATAACCAACTAAACAGAATACTACCCTCAATATTTGATACGAACTCCGGTGCCAAACTTGACATCTAAATGATATCAACGGGCAGCCTCTCACGTCAGACCGGCGGTCCCACCGCCTCCTCTGATCAAACACCTACAAACAGAAAGGAGAAGAAACTGGCACCAAACAGAAAGGGTCAGACACGACGGTCTGGCAAGCAAATAATCAAGTAATATGAAACAAAAGAACATACGTAAAACCTGACGAAATCATCGTAAAGCCGAATATAGAGTCTAAACAATAATAACAATAAATCGCGATAAAACGATCGAAAGACCGAACATTAAATATCAAGACGAATAAACAAACAGTCTCTAAAGCATAAATGTCTCGAAAAGATAACCAACTAAGCAAAACATTTAATAATTGGGAATCCATTTAAAACTGAATAGTAGGGAAAATACAATAAAGATCGATGTCGTAAATATTAGACAAATCAAAGCATAATAAGTATAACCGACAAGAATCATAAACCAAAGTAATGTGCAGATAAAACCTAGGCGACCACAAATAGCTAAATCCTCCTATCACCGAAGTAATAAGAGCAAACAGAGCGTAGCCACTGAACGTGGTACTAAAAATGGGATCGGAACCGTAGCCATACAAATGGGACCGGCAGATCAAAAGTATCAGAACCGTAGCCATACAAATGGGACCGGCAGATAATTACCGTTGCCATGGTCGGTACAGACAGAATCCAAGCTGCAGCTGGCGGACAGAATAAAGATCCCAAGCCGGGTGATCAGCCCGACAAGGTGACCTAAGCCTAGTGGTGCCTTTAGTTTTCAAACTCAAACCGATACAAATCTAACATAATACTAATCCCTTTGGCTCAGGGGCTCACACCACATAGCTCTGGCCCCGTCTTGCCTCGGGGTTTTATTTTCGAAGTCATAGCCTCTTTGGCTCATGGGCTCGCACCACATAGCTCTGGCCCCGTCTTGCCTCGAGGTTTTTATTTTTAAATACTAGTCTTATCAAAACAATAGTCTCATCGAAGAAATCCCGAATGTGACGAACATACTCCAATCTCTTTTCAAAATCGAATCGGAGAAAACATACGAATATCCATGGTAAACCGTTCAAATACACATCAAAGTGATTTGTATAAAATCATACGATCACCCCATTCGAACATGGGAAACCACATGATTTTATACCAAATCACCGATGCTATTTAAATTAGTTTACCCAAGAATACAAATACAAATACAAATACAAATACATGTTCTGACTTGAAATGGAATGGATAGTGGAGAATGACTTAATGCCTTGCCAAGGAACCATCTCAATGCACATTTAACCTTTAAACATTGATTAATAAAAAGTGCGTTTGATGCCAATGAAAATCCATAATATTTAAATGATAAAGTGCGCATTGAGACTCGAACGATTCCCGGGTAATTTCACATACCCTCATTCTCACATCATTTCCATTTCACAAATTTCCAAGTATCAAAAGTAATGTCAAAACTCTTAAAAACAGGCCCATAGCTGGCCTTAAACCGGGCCCAAACAGTCTATTCATTTTAACCCAAAACAGCCCTTTAAACATGGCTCAAAACAATCCTTAAAACAGTCCAAAACTAATCCTGGAATGGCCCACAAAGTATATCTTAAAACAGCCCTTGAAAACTAACTTTGAATGGCCCACAAAACTGATTTTTTGAACAACCCAAACTAGACCTTTAATGGCCCACAAAACTGATTTTAAATCAACCCAAAACTGAACCTAAGATGGCCCACAAAACAAACTTTAAAACAGCCCAAAGTAACCCAAAAATGGGCCCTAGACAGGTCTGGGCTCAACCATTTAATAAAACATCAAAACAGGCCCAAGCTATGTAAAACAGGCCTTAAAAATTACATGAAACAGTCGCTGGGCTCAACCATTTAATAAAAAACATAAAAACAGGCCCACAAAAATAAATGGGCAGAAACCGGGCCCAATATTCAATAAAAATTATCAAAACAGGCCCATAAAAACCAGTTGGGCTGTGACTGGGCCCGCTCCAGCGGGCCTGGATCCGCTCGAACGGACCCTTCCTGCAGGTGGGCTCGCTCTAGCGAGACTGCTTGCTGTGAGCAGTCTGCTGTCACGCCCAGATTGTTTTCTTATTTCTATTTTCCGTCCTTCTGAGCTTTCCAATCAACATTCTAAATTCAGAATTCCATTCAACATCAATTAAAGAGTCTCATTCTATACATAGGCTGAAAATAGAGATCAAACACTAATCATAGAAAATTAAAGAAATCCCAGTTAGCCATTCCATTGTACAGAATTGTTGCAGAAATTCTAACATTAAGTAAAATGAAAACAGAGTTTTAGTGAAGGATTTCCAGCACTCTTAGAACATTAATAAACCAGAGATTTCATACTATTATAAAAAAAAAAACCATATAAAATGACTGAACATAAGTACAATGTTACAAAACTTCTGTAAATCAGACCATAAATGGCTCAAATAATCATTCAAATGAACTAACATTCTCAAATCAAAACTTATAAATAAACAAGATGCAAATGCATGCATTTCATCAATTTATTCACTTGCCTCCACTCCAAAAGGATCTAAGGTTTCCTCCCAGAAATCTCTTCCCTCAGCCCAACTCCAAGCTACAAAAACCATGGAAAAACCCACTCAAAAGAAATCCAGATTTTTGAAATAAAAGGGGTTCTTCAAGAACCACCTTGCATGCATGCTAAAAAGCTTCAAAAGGGTCTAAAGAACCCAAGGCTAGGAGGAGAAAGGCAAGCCTCACCTGAAAGTGCAGAGATCAGCAAGAAATGTTTGGTGAGGAAGATGGGTCCAGCTGAAATCCCTTGAAAATGGTATCAATAGAAAGCTTAGGTGATGAGGGAGAGATTGGTGCACTCAAATCTTCATTTTTGGCCAAGGAAGTTCAACATGCAAAGGAGAGAAGGTGGCTGTAATGGAGAAGAAGAAAGAGCTCTCTTAGCTGCTGTAGTAGGGAAAAATGGAAGGGTAGAAGAGAACCCACGTTGGTTTAGTTTTAAGTGGGGAAGTGGGTCCCATTTGGTCTCAAACTTGACTTGGCTGGATCAGTCATTTGTGGGTCCCAGACGAGATCGACGAAGAAGACAAAATTGATCAGCAAAATATTTACTTTCCAAAAAGTATATTTTCCCCAATTTCTGAAATTTTCGAAATTCATGGACAGATTTAGTGAAAATATCATTTTTTCCCATTTTTCTCGAAAAACGTGATTTTTGATCATCAAATCAAAATGGTCAAAACATGAAAGTTGTTCAACTCAATAAAATGAGTCAAAAGGAGCAAAATTTGTAATTTTTCCAAAACAAGAATAATTTCTCACAAAAATATATTTTACAAAGACCGGGTCAAACTAAAGTCAATGGTCTTCAAAATCTCAAAGGCTATGGAAAGATCTAGTCAAACTCAAAAACAAGGTCAAACTAAATCAAATCTCACTTAACAAGTTAAACCACGATTAAAACAATACTAAACAAAGGGATTGGGGGTCGGGGTCTTACACTATCTGTTGGTGCAGATAAATTGTAAAGGGAGTCGGTGCTTCCTAGATAGTTGGTGCTATCTGAAACTCAAGGGAGTAGGTGCTTCCTAGATAGTTGGTGCTATCTGAAACTAAGGGTTGGTGCTCTTTGTCGTTGGTGCGACTAAATAGATTCAGATCTGTCCCGGATTGGTGTTCGGACAGTCTTTAAACCGTGGACGTAGCCTTTCGGTGAACCACGTTAAATCTGGTGTCCTTGTGTGATTTGATTTGCTTTTGTTGTTAAATTGGACCTGTTTTTAAAGAATCACTGATTCACCCCCCCTCTCAGTGATCGCGATATCTAACACCGTTATCTTGGATGAATATTTTTGGTATGCCGAAACAACAAACGATATTGGTGCGCAAGAACTGAAGGACTGATGTGGTCTTCATTTCGTTGAGTGCTAATGCTTTTGACCACTTGGAGAAATAATCTGTAGCGACGAAGATGAAGTGATGACCTTTGTTTGATGGGGGAGAAATATGACCTATGATGTCCATACCCCAGGCTTCAAAAGGCCATGAGATCACTGTAGGATGCAGCCATTCTGGAGGCATGTGAACATAATCTCCATGAACTTGGCATTGTTGGCAGCGTTTAACAAATTGCATTGCGTCAGCTACCATGGTTGGCCAATAATAACCTAACCTTTTTATCTGATCGTAGAGCTTAGGACCAACCTGATGGGCTCCACAAAGACCAGCATGAATTTCTTTGAGTGTTTCTTCAGCCTCTGATTATGACAAGCAACGTAGAAGTACTCCGTTGAAGGATTTCCTATAAAGGGTTTTTGAAGGAATATCCAAATGAAAGTTTGGGGCTCGTCTTTGAACGCTTACCCGCTCTTTTGGATCTTCAGGTAGGATTCTGAACATAGTGTAATCAATGAACGAATCCCTTCAGTCGCCAATTGAAGGTCTAAGGATAGAGATTTGACTTCCAACCACTCGGTGGCATTGAGCAACTGCTTGGTGTGTGTTAAGAGGAGGGATGATATTTCTATCGCACACTGTAATTTGCATGTTTTCCCCTTCTTGGATCGCCATAGATGTGGCAAGTCTGGCAGGGCATCTGCATGGATGTTTTCAGCTTTGCTAATGTGGGTGATGTGACAGATGTCAAATCTTCATAGAAGCAATTGTGCCTTGTTGTAGTAAGGCAGTAGATCAGGCTTCCTGACTTCATATTTCTGATTCATCTGGTTGACGAACAGTTGAGAGTCTCCAAAGACTTCCAGCATGGTGATGCCGGATTCGATGGCGAGTTCCAATCCTACGATCAGAGCTTGGTATTCAGTTGCATTGTTTGAGCATGGTTCCAGTAGCGAGAAATCATGTGGAATCATGTATTTATCGAGGCTAATAAAGAGGATGCCGACTCCCGAGATCGGTTCTCTTTTTTCACTTGTCCTGGTTGCATCGTCGAAGTACATGTCCCAGGAGGCATTTTGTGAGGAAGTCTCCATGTTGTAGACAAGTTTGTCTGGTAGATCATCTCTGAGTGGAGAATCTTTAGGCAATGGATGCTCTGCGAGAAAGTCTGCTAGAGCTTGGCGTTTGATTGCTTTTTGTGGTACATACTTAGTATCAAATTGTAACAGAAGGATGGACCATTTTGCTAGTCAGGCATTGAGAGAACCTGTTTTTGTGACAAGGACCTTTTAGAGGTTGATCCTCGAAATCAAGTAAAATGTGTTGGAAATCAGGTAGTGACGTAGCTTTTGTACAGTGAACATCACTGCAAGGCATTCTTTTTCGGCTGGAGTGTAGTGATGCTATGCACCTACCAGCATGCGGCTGAGGTAGTATAGAGCAGCTTCTTTTCTTACATCATTTTCTTATGCGAGTAGTGCGCCCAGAGAATGGTCAAGGGCTCTTGTGTACAAGATGAATGGTTTTCCAGTGGTAGGAGCAGCCAACACCGGAGGTTTGGTTATGACTTGATATCTTGAAATGCAGCTTCACAGTCAGCATCCCAGACGAAGTTCACACCTTTCTTCATCAACCGAGAGAATGGACGGTACTTCCCTTAAAGATTGGAGATGAACCGTCTGATGTATGCCAATCTTCCTTGAAGTCCTTTCAGTTCTCTTAAGGTTCTTGGAGAGGGCATTTCTAGAATAGCCTTGACTTTGATGGGGTTAAGTTCTATTCCTGTAAGACCCCGACCCCTAGCCCTCGTGTTTAGTGTTGTTTTATTTGTGGTTTTACTTTTTGAATGAGATTAGTAGTGGTTTGGTTTTTTTTGAGAGTTTGAATAGATTTTTCATAGCTTTGGAGAGTTTTGAGGACCGTTGACTTTGGTTTGACCGGCCCGTGTGATTTATGTTTTTGTGAGAAATTATTCTCGATTTCAAAAAAATTCCAATTTTTATTCATTTTGACTCATTTTATTAATCTTAACAACTTTCATGCTTTGACCATTTGGGTTTAATACTCAAAAATCACATTTTTTGAGAAAAAGAGTAAAAACGTCTTTTTACACTAAATCTGTACATGAATTTTGAAATTTGCAAAAATTGGGGAAAACATACTTTTTGGAAAGTAGATATTTCAATGATCGATTTTGTCTTCTTCGTCGATTTCGTCCGGAACCCACAAATGTCAGTTTCAGCCACTTGAAGTGTTGGGACCCATTGGGACCCATTTTCCCCACTTTATATAAACCCAGCTGTACTCTTTCTTCTCCCATCTTTCATTTCCTGCAACTCTTCTCTAAAAGAGGGTTTTCTCTTCTCCTTTTCCAACCACTCTCTCTCCTCTTGAAAGCCTTTCTCTTGAATACTAAAGGAAGATTTGATTTCCTAATCTTCTTCCTCATCTCTCTAGCTTCCCAAGGATGCCATTCTCAAGGTTTTTGAGCAAAGACAAATCTCCTATCCAAGCTCTTCTTCTTGATTTGGGATGTAAAAAGGTTAGCAATGGATTTTCTTCTTCAAATCTTTGTTTTTCAAACCATTTAGAGTGTCTTTCTTTCTCATACATGCAAATAGATTCATAGAGATTTTTAAAATGATTGATTTTTAGGGATTTTTCTTGGAATATTTTTTGGGGTTTTGTAGATTTGGAGCTAGAGTCTTGATAGAGGCCATCTTTGAGTGATTTATTCATTATCTTAGCCAAGGCTAGTAATTATTTCAGTTAATGTGATTGATTGATAATTTTTCTTGAGAGATTTGGAATTTTTATTGCCTTTCTTCTTCATGGTACTACCTCTCTTTAATTGATAGATTGATTTCTTTGATAGGCTTATGTAATGGTTCTTATTTATTTACTTTAAGTTGTTGTTTTTCAACAAATCTAGAAATTATGGATTAGTCATTGATATTTCAAAGATTTCAAGGTTTTGGTGGATGAAAGTATTGTGTTTATATTAGATTTGTTTGGATGTTGGAATGAATAAGTGTATTGATGATTGAATGGAGATTTATTGAAGTTAGGAGAAGCCTAAAAATTTGTATGAATGTTTGTGGAAAAGAAAGGATGGTAAAGAAGCCAAGAAAGGATGGAAAAAGTGCATTTTCTGCACTTGAAACGGGCCCAGGCAGCAGCCTGACCCATTCGAGCGGACCTAGGCATTAGCCCAGTCCGCTCGAGCGGTTGCCCAGGCCTATTTCCTGGGATGTTTCTGGGCAGTTTTCTAGCCTGTTTTCAGGCCTATTACAGACCTATTTCAGCCCATTTATTTCCCTTATTTGAAGCCCATTTAACCCCTTATTAATGCATGGAAGTCCAGAATTAATATATTGAATTGAATTGTTTCAAATCGCGAGATTTAAATGGGGAAAGTGATGAAGTTTGCTTGATGTTAGAATTACCCTATATATACACTTTATATCCTAAATTGTTAGAGATCTTCAGTGGCACTAAATCCCTCATTTATTATCGACATTAGGAGACTAAGTGTGTATTAAGGTGTTCCTTGGTAAACCATTGAATCGCTATATACTATTTTATTCCAAGTTAGAATGTTTAATTGTTTTCTTTTATAAATTGATTTGAAATGTATTTGAGTGGTTTGCCATGGAAATTTGTATATTTTATACAGATTGTTTTGAAATGGATTTAAGTGGTTCACCACGTTTTAGAAAATTGATAAGACTACTCGTTTGCATTGCTCGATATTGCTCGTTTGTATTGTTCAGAGTAGCTTCTCTTATCAATGAAAATGTATTGCATTGATTGATTTGTATCGATTTGGATTTCGTTCGGCACCACTAAGCTTGGGTTCCTCTTTGGGCTGATCACCCAGTTTGGGATCCTTAAATCTATTGCCAACAGCAGTTTGGACCCCTATTGATTGATTGTTTCCGACCATGGCTCCGGATAGATCGTCCCGTCCATTTATTATGGTTTGGTGATTGATCGAGTACCCCTGTTACTTCGGTAATAGGGTACGAGTACTCTTGTTACTTCGGTAATAAGGTACGAGTACTTTTACCACTTAAGTGATATAGTACGTTATTGAGTGAGTGCTCTTGTTACTTCGGTAATAGGAGAATATAGCATATGTGGTTGCCATCATTTTAATCGTCTTGTCATAGTCCTTTTGATCGCCATTGATTTATTCGATTGCCATTGCCATTGCTTTATCGATTTGCCATTGTTATATCAGATTACCATCGTTTTTATTCGAATAGTTCTTTCGTTTGAAATTGTAGATGATTCAGAAACTGAATTTTTTTCCTTGGTTTTCATGCTTAGATTTCAATGTATTATGTTCTTCGAAATTGTCAACGATTTAGAAATTGTTTTTGTTCTTCATCGTTATTTATGTTTGGAATTTTAAATGTATTTTAAATGTTTTTATGATATTTTTCAAAATTACTGTTATCCTATTATCTGTTTTATTTGCTTGCCAGACCGTTGTGTCTGACCCTTTTTGTTTGGTGCCAGATTTTCTATCCTGTTGCTTTTTAGACAGTTTGAGCAAAGGAGGTGGTTGAGCCGTCGGTTGGACATGAGTGGCTGCCCAACGATATCAACTAGATGTCGTCTTTGGTGCCAGAGTTCGTAACAGATTATGGGGTAGCATTTTTGTTTAGTTGCTTATTTTTGGATGGCTTTTATTAGCCTTTTTCTTTGGGATTGTAATTAATGCACTTGTTAAATTATAACTTGAATATGCTTGGGTAATGATCATCCTGTTACTGTTAGCTCTGTATATGCATTTATCTTGGTTTGTTCCAGTCCGATGATGAGCCTTGACTTTGATGGCTTTATATTAGTGGTTGAGTGCGACACGGAATCCGATGGCCACGGACTCCGAGTCGCAACACCATGTTCAGTTTCTGCGAAATATTCAGGTTGTGATGGAATTTTGTTGTCCTCATACATGCGGATCTTGGGAAATACAAAAAGTTTTAATTAATCCCAAATTCACGCTTCCCGAGATTGGATCACTGTAGGATCCTGGTTTTGGGGCATGACAATTCCAACTTTCCGAACTAGGAATCCGAGGAACTTACCTGATGAGACGCCGAAGAAGCACTTCAGGGGATTCATCCGCAGTTTATATTTGTGAAGTCGGAGGAAGACTTCTCGAAGGTCTTTTAGATGGTCTTCTTTTCTTTTGCTTTTGACGGCGAGGTCATCAACGTAACATTCGACCATCTTATGCTGTATACCTTAGAATATCTTCATCATAGCCCTCGATATGTGGCACCAGCATTTTTTAGACCAAATGGCATGACAGTGTAGCAATACTCGCCAAATGGAGTCCGAAATGATGTGTGTTTTTCATCTTTGGTATGCATCTTTATCTGAATGTAGCCAGAGAAGCCATCCATGAATGTCATTCGCTCCAATCCGCAGGTATTGTCAATCATCACCTCCGGTATGGGGAGCGGAAATTCATCTTCAGGGAAAGGGCCATTCAGGTCTCTGGAAGTGTCGAATGTGGTCCGCATTCTTCCGATTTGTGCAAGTATCGACTAAGCGTCGCTTCCTCGCGGTTTTTTTAAAAACCATTTTTTGTTTAAAGACACGAGGTTCGTAACTTTTGACCTAAAACCATTTTGACGG
Source organism: Litsea cubeba (assembly GCA_012931725.1). Taxonomy (NCBI): domain Eukaryota; kingdom Viridiplantae; phylum Streptophyta; class Magnoliopsida; order Laurales; family Lauraceae; genus Litsea; species Litsea cubeba. The sequence continues at coordinate 48,294,228 of CM022950.1, read as the reverse complement.
TAAAAGACAGTGTGGACTAGAGTGGAAATCCCTGAATCCGGATTTTTGTTTCAAATCGTGAATTTTGGGTTCAAGGATTGAAAACTTTGGTCAAGTCAGGGAGAGGTTCCTAAACTTAGATTTTTTGAACAATGAAATGATGACAGTGAGCACTATTTTGAGTTTCTTTAGAAATTTCAACATTTGATATGGAAATTCTAAAAAGAGTGGTTTGACGAACGAGTACCAAGAAATAGGCTTTGGCCGTGCAGGCATTGCTATGACCCAGTTGGGTAAGTCTTCAAGGGTAGTATCACTTTAAGAACTTACCGTTGATGGGCATCATACATCTGTCACCCTCCATGTTTAGGAGTGCTTATGCGTAGTTAGAGAAAACGTTGTCGATGACGTAGGGTCCGTCCCATTTTGGCTCAAATTTTTCTTTAGACTTATGAGCGAAGACCATTGGTCTTTTTACTACAAGAACCAAGTCACCCTTTTTGTAGGAGTGTTGCCAGACCTTCTTGTCGGAAGATCCTGCCATGCGTGCTTGGTAAAGTTCAATGCTTTGTCGAGCTTCGAGTCGTCTCTTGTCGAGATTCTCCACCTCTTTGAGCCACAACTTTACATTGGTTTCTTGAGTCATGTCATTTTACAATGATACCCTTAGGGAAGGAATTTGTACCTCCAAGGGTACAACAGCTTCGCATCCATAGACCAGAGAGAATGGTGTGCTATGGGTTGGTCCTCGGACGGTGGTCCGATAGGCCCACAAAGCTTTAGACAGTTTGTCGCTCCAGTCTCTTTTGTGACTAGAGATCATTTTCTTGAGGATTTTGCAGAGTGTCTTGTTGAAGGCTTCTGCTAATCCGTTTGCTGCCGGATTGTATGGAGTGGAAGGACAACTTTGGATTTTGTATTTTTCGTGAAACTTGTTGAATCGATGATCCCGAAACTGCGGTCCGTTATCATGGACAAATCTTTTAGGTATGCTGAAATGACAAACGATGTTGGTGTGCAAGAACTGAAGGACTGATGACGACTTCATTTCGTTGAGCGCAAATGCTTTTAACCACTTGGAGAAATAATCCGTAGTGGTGAAGATGAAACGATGACCTTTGCTGGATGGGGGAGAAATAGGACCTATGATGTCCATACCCCAGGCTTCGAAAGGCCATGAGATCGCTGTAGGATAGAGCGTTTTTGGAGGCATGTGAACATAATCTCCGTGAACTTAGCATTGTTGGCAGCGCTTAGCAAATTTCATTGCATCAGCTACCATGGTAGGCCAGTAATAACCTAATCTTTTTATCTGATCGTAGAGCTTAGGACCAGCTTGATGGGCTCCACAAAGACCAGCATGAACTTCTTTGAGTGTTTCTTCAGCTTCTTCTTGTGACAAGCAGTGTAAATGTACTCCATTGAAGGATTTCCTATAAAGGGCTTTTGAAGGAATATCCATATGAAAGTTTGGGGCTCGTCTTTGAATGCTTACCCATTCTTTTGGATCTTCAGGTAGGATTCCGAACATAGTGTAATCAATGAACGGATCCCTCCAGTCGCCGATTGAAGGTCTAAGGATAGAGATCTAACTTCCAACCACTTGGAGGCATTCAGCTACTGCTTGGTGTGTGTTAAGAGGAGGGAGGATCCTTCTCTCGCACACTGTGATTTGCATGTTTTCCCCTTCCTGGATCGCCACAGATGCGGCAAGTCCGGCAAGGGCTTCTGCACGGATGTTTTCCCTCTACGGATGTGGGTGATGTGATATATCAAATTTTTGCAGAAGCGATTGTGCCTTGTTGTAGTAAGGCAACAAATCAGGCTTCCCGACTTCATATTTCTGATTCATCTGGTTGATGACCAGTTGAGAGTCTCTAAAGATTTCCAGCATGGTGATGCCGAATTCAATAGCGAGTTCCAATCCTACGATTAGAGCTTGGTATTCAGCTCCATTGTTTGAGCATGGTTCCAGTAGCGAAAAAGCATGTGAAATCATGTATTTGTCGGGGCTAACAAAGAGGATGCCAACTCCCAAGATAAGCTTTATTTTTTCATTTGTCCTGGTTACACCGTCAAAGTACATGTCCCAGGAGGCATTTTGTGAGGAAGTCTTCATGTTGTACACGGGTTCGTTTGGGAGATCATCTCTGAGTGGAGAATCTTTAGGCAGTGGATGTTTAGCGAGAAAGTCCGCTAGAGCTTGGCCTTTGATTCCTTTTTGAGGTACATACCTAATATTAAATTAAGACAGAAGGATGGACCACTTTGCCAGTCGTGCATTGAGAGAACCTGCTTTTGTAATAAGGACCTTCAAGAGATTGATCCTCGAGATCAGGTAGACTGTGTTGGAAAACAGGTAGTGACGTAGCTTTTGTACAGCGAACATCATTGCAAGACATTCTTTTTCGATTGGAGAGCAGCGATGCTCTGTACCTACCAGCATGCGGCCAAGGTAGTATAGAGTAGCTTCTTTTCTCTCATCATTTTCTTGTGCGAGTAAAGCACCCATAGAATGGTCAAGGGCTCTTGTGTACAAGATGAATGGTTTTCTAGATGTAGGAGCAGCTAACACTAGAGGTTTGGTGAGGTATGACTTAATATCTTGAAATACAGCTTCACAGTCAGCATCCCAGGTAAAGTCCACACCTTTCTTCATCAACCGAGAGAATGGACGGCACTTCCCCGAAAGATTGGAGATGAACCGTCTGATGTAGGCCAATCTTCCTTAAAGTCCTTTCAGTTTTCTCAAGGTTCTTGAAGAGGGCATTTCTAGAATAGCCTTGACTTTGATGGGGTCAAGTTTTATTCCAGCTTTCCGAACTAGGAATCCAAAGAACTTACCAGACGAGACGCCGAAGAAGCACTTCAGAGGATTCATCCGCAGTTTGTGTTTGCGAAGCCGGAGGAAGACTTCTCGAAGGTCTTCGAGATTATCTTCTTTTTTTTTTTTTTTGCTTTTGACGGCGAGGTCATCAACGTAACATTCAACCGTCTTGTGCTGCATATCTTGGAATATCTTCATCATAGCCCTCTCATATGTAGCACCATCATTTTTCAGACCAAATGACATGACAGTGTAGCAATACACGCCAAATGGAGTCTGAAAAGATGTGTGTTTTTCATCTTCAGGATGCATCTTTATCTAATTGTAGCTAGAGAGCCATCCATGAATGTCATTGGCTCGAGTCCACAAGTATTGTCAATCATCACCTCCGGTATGGGAGCGGGAATTCATCTTTGGGGCAAGCGCCATTCAGGTCTCTATAGTCAATACAAACCCTGATGTGCCCATTTTTCTTTGTCACGGGGACAATGTTGGCCAACCATTAAGGATGCAGTGGCCAACCATTAAGGATGCTGTTCCTCGCGGATGAAGCCAATGCTTTTGAGCTTTTGAACTTCTTGTTCAATGTTATCCATCACATCTGGACGGAATCTTCTTTGGCCTTGTTTGACAGGCTTGATGTCTTCTTGAAGATTGAGCTTGTGGACTGCTACTTTGGGGTCTAAACCATGCATTTCAACGTAGGACCATGCAAAGCAATCAACAAACTCACAAAGAAAAGCGATATACTTGGGTAAATCATCATCCTTTATATTCTTGCTTATGAATATAGGACGTGGATTATCTGGTGTTCCCAAGTCTATTTTTTGAACAGGATCTTCTGTTGGAAGGTTTGAAGGAGGTTCCTCCACAATATTTTCGGAGGCTTCCAGCTCAACGAAATCTTCTGGGGTTTCAAACACATTTCCAGACCAAGGCTTTGTTCCTTTCCATTGGTCTTCTTGATCGGTGATCTTATCAAGACTTGCTATGTGCTGGTCCCGATCGCCTGTTGAAATTGGGTCGAAGTGGGGTACTTTTTTTGGAGACGAGGGTTTTTCTGGGTCAGAATACCACATGTCTGTGTTATCGGACTATTCCTCTTCATCGTCAGAGAAATCGTACCAATTGGATGAGCTTCCTGGATCTTTGTTAGATGACTCATCAAAGAGGTATCCAGGGAGATCGATGTCTTCATGGACATGAGATGTTGAGGCTTGGTCGGCAAATCGACTTTTTAGCCTTTGTGTCAACTGTCTCAGAGGGGTGTCGGGATAATACCCTAACCCATGTGAAGACTTTTCAACATGACCGTAGAGTCTCCAACCTTCCAGCTGGCTTTTTATCAAGGCGGGCATCAATGGCATGAGAATACCATAACCTTCTCCCAAACCGACTGGATTTTGAGCGTCATAGCCCATATTCTTCATAATAGCTGGTGCCATAGGACTATATAGAAATTGTCATGCTCCAAAACCGGGATCCTGCAGTGATCCGATCTCGGGAGGCGTGAATTTGAGATTGATTAAAACTTTTTGTATTTCCCAAGATCCGCGTGAATGAAGACAACAAAATTCCATCACAACTTGAATATTTCACGGAAGCTTACGTGGTGTTGCGACTCGGAGTCCGTGTCCATCGGATTCTATTTTGCACTCAACCACTAACATAAAGCCATTAAATTATGGCTCGTCATCAGACTGGAACAAACCAAGATAAATACATATACAAAGCTGATAGTAATAGGATGATCATTACCTAAACATATTTAAGTTACAAATTTATCAAGTGCATTAATTACAATCCCAAAGAAAAAGGCTAATAAAAGCCATCCAAAAATAACCAACTAAACAAAAATGCTAACCCATAATATGTTACGAACTCTGGCACCAAAAACAACATCTAGATGATATCATTGGTGTTAGATCCCGACCCAGACCAACTTAATTAGTACTAATTAAGTGAGTGTTTAGCCTTAAGTGAGTTATAGTATTAATTGTGTTAGAATATGATTAGATTTAGTCTTGGTTTAGTTTTGGGAGTTTTGAGATCATTTAATATTAGTCCTTCACACTCAGGGACGCCCTGAGTGCACGTGTGAAATGGGTGTTCGTTCTAGTTTTGTGATTTTGATAGTGATTCTTAGGTCATTTGAATGGTTTTATTATCTTTGACAACTTTCGTTTTTAGCCGTATGTGTTTGAGGCCCAGAAACTCAAGTTTTGGCCCAAAAGGGTAAATATGACTTTTCATGCATAATCTGGGCATAATTTTTGAAATCTCAAAAACATGTCAAAATTATACTTTTTGGAAACTAGATATTTCGAGGATTGTTTTATCCTTCTTCGTCGATCTCATCCGGGGTCCGCAAGACCATGTTTTAATTACTTCAAATTTCAGTTGCTAGGGACCCACTTCTCAAATGATATAAAAGCTCTCTTGTTCTCTCTCCTCCATTATTCTAAAATCCTGCAACTTTTCTCTTGACCTAGAGCTGGGAGGAAGAAACCATTTTCCATCATCTTCTTTCCCTTAAATGATCTAGCTAGAAGACTCCATTCTCAAATCCAAGACCATCAATCTCTTCCTCTCTTCTCAAGCTTCAGCTGGGCACATTTTTGGACATATCCCTACAACTATTCATCTTCTTCTTGCTCTCTTCTCCTTGTTTGACAAGCTACAAGTTAGCGCTCCATTCCTTCTCTCCCATGGAGCTTATTTAGCTCACAAAGAGCTTGTTTTTCATACTATCAAACCCATTTTTGAAATGGGGATTTGTGTTGACCAAAATGTGGTTTTTTGTATGTTCTTTTTTGGGGCTTTAGTGTAGATTTTGTGGATCATCTCTTTGATTGGATTTTTGTGAAGTTTTGCTTGGCATTTGGACAAAGGCAAGTAATCTTTGTAGGATTTTCATAATTGTAATGTGGGTTTCACTATTTCTCTTAAAAGCATGATTTTATTCCTTAATCTCAAAATGTAAGTTATGTTTATGCTCTTTAAAATCATTAGCTTTAGTTTCTCTAATTTTATTGACGTTGATGATTTTTCCAAGTCTCTAGAATCTTGTTTTGAATTTTCAAGCATGTGTGATTTAGTATATGGAATGAGTTTGATGTTTTCAATGGAATGAATGTTTTAGTTTTGAATGGAATGGCTTAGAAATGTTCAAATTTTATCCCTTGGAAAGCATAGTGGCTTGGGGAGTGCAGGTGGTTCAGAAATGAGAATGAAGGAGGGAAGAAAAATGTTGAAATCTGACTTGAAATGCACTATTCGTGCACTGTCGGTCAGGTGTCGCTTAGCTGCCGGCTAACCGAACTACCAAGTTCGGTTAACCGACAGACAACCAAAATCCTTTCAATTCGATTTCCAGAGAGCTGCACTCGCATCTGGACTTTTCGGTCAGCTGACGGCTAACCAAACCTTGCTTGTCGGCTAGCCGATAGCAACCGAGTCCCATGTTAGTTCGTTTTCCCGAGAGCTGTAAATTCTGGACTGAGACCTGTCGGTCAGCCTTCGGTCAGGTGTCGGTTAGCCGACACCTCACATCGGCTAACCGACAGGTGACCGAGAAGCTGACCGAGATTACTAAAAGCCCTATTTTTTTATGGATTTCTTTAGGAATAAAAACTAGACTATGTTAAGGACTCTTATCTTGACATTGTGCATATGAAATCTATAATATCTTTTAACTTCGGGGGCACCAATCCGTCTTATTTTTTGATATTTGGGTTTCAATTACACAAGGGTCAATGAATGATCTTAACATATACTTGATGAACTTCATTTTTGAACTTCAGTTTTGATACAAGAAATGTCTTCGTACATTCGTTTCAGATTTCAAGTATAAGCTCGTTTGAAGGTTGGGTTTTTGAATGAAAAAGGGGATCACTTCCGAAGCCCATTATGCATATATATATATATATATATGCCTTTTACTAGTCATGCCTTGTTCATTTTTGATAAGTGATTTCCCTATATTTCGATAAGCCTGATAAGTATATTGTTGCGGTTGTGCATTCATGAATTTAAGTGAACACCATTGAGCTTGGATTGCCCCTTCAGTCCGATCCACTAGTTGAGGGGGGTCCTTAAACTTTAGGACTATCTGCAGATTGGTCGTGTATTTATACACATTTTAGCTCGTCCCGGTTCCGTGGCTGGTTTTCCCTCTCACCTTGTGTGGCTTGGGCTTTTGCTCGTCATATTTAGCTCGCTCGTTTTTGCTTACTCTTGTCATCATGAATGATGGAGAAAGGATGGGCTCTTTATGGATTTACTATTCATGATATTTATGTATACATGCTAGTTTCGTAAATAAAAAATGTACCTCTCGTATCTTGAACTGCTTCAACTACATTAAACTGTTTTAATATTATTTTCTTGTTCATGCCTAAATTGATTTTGTTTGCCAAACCGTCGTGTTTGATACTTGTTATTTTGGTGCCCAGGTGCTGCAGGTTGTGCCTTTGAGGAGGAGTGCCCGGAGGAGGCTATTGAGCCACCCCCAACTCGTGAGTGGCAACCCGATGACGTCAATTAGACGTCGGGTGGGCTTTTGAGATTCGTTCATTTCTTCTTGGGAACTCTAGTTGAAACCTTTGGATATGCATTGGCTTATATTGGTCTCTTAAATGTGGGGATGTAATAACTTAACTCACCTTGTTATTTTGTAACTTAAACTTTGATGGGAATGCCATATTATGATTTCTCTTTCTGATATTAAGTCTCGATGTCATCTTATTCATGAGATTAGTTAAAATGTTTATATCGTGATTGAACATGTTTTTGCTACACGCTTTCGCATACTTGTACATGTGAGTTAAATCCCCGTGTCTTGGGATCCTCACCGCGGGAACCTGTGGGAAAACAAACAAAAATATACCCAATGAGCAATCATCGTCGCGACAATTGGGTAGCCACTCACGTCCAACCGACGACTCAACCGTCTCCTCTGCTCAAACCGTCTAAAAAGCAACAGGAGAGAAAATCTGGCACCAAACAAAAGAGTATCCGACACGAAGGTCTAGCAAGCAAATAAAATAGATAATAGGATTAACAATAATTGGGTAAATATTATAAAAACATTCTAAATACATTTAGAGTTCCAAACTTAAGTATTGATGAACTAAATAAATAATTTCTAAGTCATTGACAATTTAAAAGAACATAATACATTTGAAATATGAACACGAAAACCCATGAAATAAAGTACATTTTCTGAATCATATACAATTTCAAACAATAGAACGATTCGAATAAAAGCAATGGCAATGGATAAAACAATGGCAATTGATAAAACAATGACAATGGGAAACCACATCTGCTAAATTCTCCAATTACCGAAGTAACAAGAGCACTCAATCAATAAACATACCTTATCACCGAAGTGACAAGAGTTTTCGTGCCTTATTACCGAAGTAACACAATCACCGAACCATAATAAATGGACGGGACGATCTATCCGGAGCCATGGTCGAAAATAATCAATCAATAGGGTCCAAATTACAGTTGGTAATAGTTTTAAGGATCCCAAACTGAGTGATCAGCCCGAAGTGGTAACCCAAGCTTAGTGGTGCCGGAACAAAAATCTGAAATCGATATAAATCATTCTTTGCAATACATTTTCATCGATAAGAGGAACTACTTTGAACAATTTCAAGTGGACAATATCGATCAATACAAACGAGTAGTCTTTCCGATTTTTCAATCGTGGCGAACCACTCAAATACATTTCAAATCAATTTGTAGAAGATATACAAATTTCCGTGGCGAACCACTCAAATCCATTTCAAACAATTTGTAGACAATATACAAATTTTCATGGCGAGGCACTCAAATACATTTTAAATCAATTTGTAGACAATATACAAATTTTCATGGCGAACCACTCAAATACATTTTAAATCAATTTGTAGAAGATATACAAATTTTTCTAACTTGGAATGAAGTAGTGTACAATGAATTAATGGCTTACCAAGGGATTGTCTCAACACACACTTAACCTCTAAATACTGATTTATAAGAGAACATGTTTAGTGCCAATGAGAATCCACAACATTTAAAGTTGTAAAGTGTGTATTAAAACTCATAAAAATTCCCGGGTAAATCTCGCATCAAGCTTTTCTTTCATTTTCTCTCATTCAACTTATACATTTCAAAGTATTAAAATTCATCTTAATTATTCCCGGGCTTCCGAGCTTCACTAAAGGTTAATGGGCCTCAAAAAGCAAGGAGAAAGAGGGCTGGAACAAGCCTGAAAAGGGCCTGAAAAGAGGCTGGAATCAGGCCTGCAACAGGCTAAAAATAGGCCTGGGCAGGATCGAGCGGCCCAGGCCCGCTCGAACGGACTACGCTGCTGCCTGGGCCCGTTTCAAGTGCAGAATTTTGCACTTTTGCACTTTTTTCTGATTCTTTTTCCCCTTCTTCTCTTCTACAATCATCCTCATACATTTTTGGGCTTCCCCTTGCCACAACAATTCCATTTAAACATCATACACTAAATCATTCCATTCTTTTCAAGATTCTTACATGAAAAAAATATTTCTCATTCACTAAGAACAATAACATTTGAGATGTACAAAACTGATTTCAAGAAGATTCATTAACAAATAAAAACATAGATTAATGAGATAATTCTTAGGGCTCGTTTGTTTCTCCCAATTTACACATGTAAACATCCCACATGTGAAAGAGATTCATATCATTTATGTTTGTTTACAACATTTACACACTAGGGGTGTAAATCACATGTGCTTTTGCTGTGTAAAGTATGTGCAAAAGAGGCAGCACATTTTCACACCTGATGAGTGTGAAACGTTTTACATACCGGCCTAGTTTTGGCAGAGCTATAGTGGACACACAACCTGAACGCCTTTTTAATTTTTTTTAGTAATCTGGCACCAAAATTTGTGATCCAAACCGTTGATCATGTTAGGGGGCTAAAAACGGCTATGATACCAAAAGTCAACTGTTGGATCATTATAGATCATGAGATATTGATGAAAACGTAAAGACCGTTAGATCATCATTTATGGAATTTTGTGGGCCTTATTTTCACAATCCAAATTGCTAGTCCTCTTCAAAAGGTCATTTCTAGTTATAGGTCCCAACCCCAAATGTTGATTCAATATGGATCATGAAATATATTTGAAATAAATATCAATCGTTGGATTAATGCACTGTTACTACAGTGCGTAACAGTGCATTCACGAGTTAAGACATGCAGTCCATTTTTTCTAGATTTCTGAACAATCTAGGACACTAATGCAAGATCTGGACCGTAGACCCTCTTATATGGCCAATAACGTCTAGTGGATCAAATTCCAACCGTTGATCCTTCATGTATTGTGAGATATTGACAAAAAGGACCAAAGCGTTAATGGTTCAATTCTGATTTTTTCCACTTTTTCCCGATCTAAACCATTAATCCTCTTTAGGAGGTCAACAATGATTATCTGGTCAAATCTCATTGCTTGATTCATCATGGATTTTTAAAAATTTGTGTATAAGTGTGAAAGACATGCAATCAAATTCTGATTTGAAGAGGTGTGAAAATGACAAACGATGGGTTATGTTTCACAAGCAACTGATTTACATGTGTAAATGACTCACATGTGAGTTATTTACATATGTAAAGCATTTTCACATCACATGTGAAATTAACAATCGACCCCTTAGAGAAGAATAAATGTAAACCTTCCAAAGATCAATCTATTTATTGATAGGAAAAACAACATAAAAGGGAATGTATAGAGATTCAACATTTTTAAGAACAAAACCCTTAATCACTTCCATTAATATACAAAACAAAATATGGAATATTTACTTACCTTGAGTCAAAGGGTTTCCACCAAAAATCGCTCCAAGAACTCCACTCTTATAGCTAAGCCCCAATCTACAAGAAGCCCCATGAAAACATACCAAAAAAATCCCCAAATTTTGAGATTAGAAGAAGCACTCAAGGAAATCCTTTGCATGTATGAAGAAAAGGCTCTAAGGACCTAGAAAATCCAATATTCCAAGGAAAGAAACCATTGCTAACCTTTTAGAAGCTTTAAACAAGAAGAAAAGCTTGGAAAGAGAAGTTATCTGTAAGACCCTGACCCGAGAGACCTCGATTAGTGTTAATTAAGTGGTGCTTTAGCTCTAAATGTGTTTAGTGGATTTTGGTTTAGTTTGGGATTAGAATAGCTTTTATAATAGCTTTGGAAAATTTTGAGAGCCTTCTTAATTTGTGGGACCCTTTGGGGGTTCTTGCTACGGGTTTGCTTGAGCTTGGGGGTTTATTCATGATTTCCTAAAATTATGTTTTTAATCCTGTTTAACTTATCTTGTTATTCTCTGCAACTTTCATGTTGACATCGTTCCCATTCGAGAGCCCGAAACCCCACTTTTCCCAATTTGAGGACAAAATGGTCTTTTTACCCAAAATCTGGATACGATTTTCAATTTCACCAAAACCCGCAAAACATATACTTTTTGGAAACTAGATATTTTGTCGAGCCACTTGTCTTCTTCGTCGAAATCGTTTGAAGTCCCGAAATGCATGTTTCTAGCCCGACAAGTATCGTAAGTTGTGGGACCCACTCCCTCTTTGCTATATAAGGAACTCTTTCCTGTCTTTCTCCCTTCCTTTCTTCCTCCTTAAGCTCCTCAAAGCTTTGCTGAATCAAGAGGAGAGCTTCACAAATCTTCTTCATCTTCTCAAGAGCTACCCTTTGACACTGTTTTTGAAGAAAACCAAGTTTTCTAAGATTTCCATTGAGCTAGCCTTGTCTATTTGAAGGTCTTCTATGTAAGTGATTCTCCCCATCTCCTAGATTTGTGTTTGTATAGCCCTAGGGAAGCTCCATCTCTATTATTGAAAGCCCCCTCTTTCTATTTCTTAGTTTTTACATTTTAAGGCTTGTTTTGGGGGTTTTTGTATAGGTTATTGATTTTGACTTGAGAGGTGTTTAGTGGCTTGGATTTGATTAGCATTGGACCTAAGGCAAGTGGATGAAATGATTCATTTGATGCTAAATCATAGTTATGCATATTCTTGATTTCTCATTAATGGCTTGATTTGCTTAAACCTTGTTTTTAGACTTGTCTTCTATTGATCTCAAATACATTTCCTAATGTATCTTTCTATCTCATTTTATCTCTTAGAAATGTACATAGATTTGTGCTAAACTTGAATGGTTAGTTATGGATTTTTTTGGGTTCTTTCTCATTATGATTTGATGGAAGAATAGATAAGATTGAATGATGGATCTGTAGTGTCGAATGGGAGTTTTGATTGATGAAATGGAGGAATTCTTAGCTTAGTTTATTGTAGGGAATTGTTGTATAGAAATGAGGAATGTTTGGAGGAAGGAAGGGCTGAAAAACAGCTTCAGAATTATGTGTCTACAGCAACGTCGGTCAGCCTGTCGGCTAATCGACAGCCAACCAACAGTGAACCGACACCCTCTCGGTTCAAATTCCAGAGAGCTTCATTTTCTGAAATATTCTGATACTGATGTGTCGGCTAACTGACAGGTGACCAACACCAGTTCGGTCCCAATTCTAGAGAGCTGCATTTTCTGTCAAATTCTGATGCTGAAGTGTCCGCTAACCGACACCTCTTCGGTTTCGTTTCCAAAAGCTGTCTTTCTCCCTGACCCTGATACTCAGTCAGCCGTCGGCTAGCCGACATAACCAGTTCGGCTAACTGACATCCAACCGAGAAGCTGACCGAAATTGTAACTTTAACTGATCCTTTTTGAAGAATCATATGGGACTATATTGAGGAAAAAAACCCATCATCATGATGTTATTAAGGTCTTTTTAGACTTGTCAATGTATGTAAGGCCCTGGAATGTTTTTAATCCTTAAAGAGTACCAAATGTATATCACACCTAACATACGAAACCCTATTTACATTGATTCAAATCTTAGACCTCTAACACTTGGCCCGGAAAGTATAGAAATCCATATGTACTTGAATTTATCGAATTTTACTTGTATATTTCAAGTTCCATGCCTTGAGACTAGTCATGCCTCAGATTTTGTTTTAGCGTTTTGCTATCTTGTTCATGCTTGACCTAATACTATATGTCTTGTGCCTATGAGCATCTTGTCCCGATATACATGCACTTGTTTTGTTTTCTTGCACATGACCTATGAGTCGGCACCACTAAGCTTGGATGTACCTTGTCGGTTTGATCCACCAGCTTGGAGATCCCCCCTCTTGTCCCGCCAGCTGCAGCTTGGATCCTGTCTTGTCTTGCTACCCGGTTCGCTATCGTGGTCTTGTCTAGCTATATGTATTTATATATATTCGTTGAATCTCCTCACCTCGTGTGATTGAGATCAACGCCCTGATGGCCCTCCTCATTTTAGTGAGAGAGGACTTAGCTTTGGGTGGTTGTCATCTTGACAGTTCCCTATTCTTGGTACCTTTATGGCTTTATATTGTTCATGCTTTTCTTAATAAATGATGCATTTACTTTTATGAAATTCATTATTTATATACATGTTTTCCTACTCTCTTATGAGGTATCATTGTTTTATATTATTGTTATATCTTTTCACCCACCTGCCAGATCGTCGTGTCTGATCCATTATTTTGGTACTCAGGTCTAGAACTCATTGCCTTTGAGGAGGAGCCTGAGGAGGCGGTTGATGAACCACAACGAGTAATCGAGTGGCAAGCTGATGATGTCATGTAGACATTCAATCAAGCTTTGAGAATGACACCTTTTGGGTTTTGGTTAACATCTTTTGGGATTACTTATTTGGTTGTATTGGTCTTTGTTGACCATTATTTTTGGGGCAAATTAACAAACTGATCTTTTGTATAAACATTAACTATAGGCTTTTGGGAAATGCTATCATGATCATTGCTCACTTTGATGTTTTATCATTATGTTTATGAATCAGTCTTGAAATGAAATGGTTGGTATATTCATGATTTGTTACACGTTTCCTCAATCCTGAATATGTTTGTGTGAGATGAATTGTATTGAAATCCTCACCACGGAATCCTGTGGGAAATCACGTGCACGGATGAAATGTTTTCCTTTAACCGTGTACGTGTGAGCCATTTTACTATCATGGTTGTTATGGCTACACTACCTTCATCACTATTTACCGTCCCTGCAAGATCCCGACCCCAGTTCTTTTGTTTAGTATTGTTTTAATCGTGGTTTAACTTGTTAAGTGAGATTTGATTTAGTTTGACCGCGTTTTTGAGTTTGACCGGATTTTTCCATAACCTTGGAGATTTTGAGACCGTTGACTTTGGTTTGACCCGGTATATACGATATGTACTTTTTATGAGAAATTACTTCTAATTTCTAAAAATTCTGAATTTGGTGTATTTTGACTCATTTTATGAAGTTTAACAACTTTCATGTTTTGACCATTTTGATTTGATGCTCAAAAATCGCGTTTTTCGAGGAAAATGGGCAAAACTGACAGTTTCACTAAATCTGTCCATGAATTTCGAAAATTTCAGAAATTGGGGAAAGTATACTTTTTGGAAAGTAGATATTTCGCTGATCATTTTTGTCTTCTTCGTCGTTTTCGTTCGGGGCCCGCAAATGTTAGTTTCAGCCTTGTGAAGTTTGGGGCCCATGGGGCCCAACCCATTGTTCTCTTTATAAGAAGCCATGGGCTCTTGTCTTCCCCATTCTTTTTCCTTTTTCCTGCAACAAGGGAGGAGATAGGGTTTTCTCCCAGCCCCTTTCTCTCTCCTCATGTATCCCTTCTTCTTTGATGCTAAATGGAGAGTTGAGCTTCCCATCTTCTTCTCCTTCCTCTTGGCTTTCCAAAGAACCCATTTGCAAGGATTTTGAGCTAGGAGAGACCCCTCATTCAAGCCTCTCTTCTTTGTTAGGATTTCTCAAGGTTTGCAATGTCATTTCTTCCTTGAGATCCTTGTTTTTCAACCCATTTTGAGTGTTTTCATCTTTTATGCAATGGGTTTTCATGGAGTTTGGAAAATGGTTGATTTCTAGGGTTTCTTCTTAAGCTATTTTGGGGGTTTTATGATTTTGGAGCTTGAGGCTATAAGAGGACCATCATAGAGTGTTTTGCATCTTCTCTTGACTTAAGGCAAGTGGATTTCCAATTAATATGTTGATTTCATTTATTTTGCTTCATATCATGCTATGTTCTAATCTCCCTATGTTTCATGGATTTCTTTTGTTTGAATGGAGAAATGTGGTATGTGATTTCATTTATGATATTGTTTTATAATGAATTTGAAGTTATCTCCACTTTGGTCATCTTGAGAATTTGCTTTCCTCATGTTAAGTGTTTGTGTTCAAAACAAAGGAGAAAGACTTTGATTTTTTAAAGTATTGTGTTTGTTTTAATGGATTTGATTAAGGAAGGTGATTTGATGATTTGAAGAGTTAAATATGTTCATGGAGGATCTACTTCATGGGGGAATTGTTGTAGGAAAGGAGGGGAGAAAGAAAATAAAAAAAAAGAGGAGGAGTGCAATTCTGCACTCATTCGGACCCAGCCAGAACTGGGTCCGCTCGAGCGACCCAGTGGGCCGCTCGAGCGACCCAGGTTCTGGAAGGGGTCCGCTCGAGCGGACCCTGGGTCGCTCGAGCGGACCCAGCCCAGTTCTGGGCCCTTTTTCAGGGCCTGGTTTGAGAAACTTTTGGGCCCTTTTCAGGGCCTGGTTTGAGGGACTTTAGGGATAATTTTTGGGCCTGTTTTTGGGGTTTCTTTGGGCCTGTTTTGTGGGCCATTCAAGGTTGTTTTTGGGCTGTTTTAAAACTGTTTTGTGGGCCTGATTCAAGATCAACTTCTGGGCTATTTTGAGACCTAAGATTGGACTGTTTTATGGCCTGAATTTCGGGCTACTTTAAGGACTGTTTTATGGGCCTGTTCAGGTTAGTTTTGGGTTCTTTTAAAAATCAGTTTTTGTGGGCCATTAAAGGTCTAGTTTGGGTTCTTTTAAAAATCAGTTTTGAGGGCCATTTAAGGTCTAGTTTGGGTTCTTCTAAAAATCAGTTTTGTGGGCCATTAAAGGTCTAGTTTGGGTGGTTCAAAAAATCAATTTTGTGGGCCATTCAAAGATTTGTTTTGGGCTGTTTTTAAGAATTGTTTTGTAGGCCATTCAAAGATTAGTTTTGGACTGTTTTAAGATTTGTTAGGTGGGCCATTCAAGGATTAGCTTTGGGCTGTTTTGAAAACTTGTTTTGTGGGCCATTAAAGGTTCAGTTTTGGATTGTTTTAAAGTTTATTTTGTGGGTTTGGTTAAGGTTAGTTTTTGGACTGTTTTTAAGGATTGTTTGGGCCATGTTTAAATGGCTATTTTGGGTTAAATGAGTAGGCTAGTTTGGACTTGGGTTAAGGCCAGCTATGGGCCTGTTTTCAAGAGTTTTGACATTGCTTGTGATGCTTGGAAAGTTTGTGAAATGGGAATGGGATCATTGTGAGAATGAATGAATGTGGAATTATCCGGGAACCTTTCGTGTCTCAATGCGCACTTTATCATTTAAACATTATGGATTTTCATTGGCATCAAACACATTCTTTATTTATCAATGTTTAAAGGTTAAATGTGTATTGTGATGGTTCCTTGGTAAATCATTAAGTCATTCTCCACTATCCATTCCATTTCAAGTCAGAAAATGTATTTGTATTTGTATTTGTATTCTTTGGTAAACTAATTTAAATAGCATCGGTGATTTGCTATAAAATCATGTGTTTTCCCATGTTCGAAAGGGTTGACCGTATGATTTTATACAAATCACCTTGATGCGTATTTGAACGGTTTACCAGAGATATTCGTATGTTTTCTCCGATTCGATTTGAAAAAAAGATTGGAGTATGTTCGTCACATTCGGGATTTATTCGATAAGACTATTGTTTTGACAACACTAGTATTTGAAAATAAAAACCTCGAGGCAAGACGGGGCCACAGCTATGTGGTGCGAGCCCATGAGCCAAAGAGGCTATGACTTCGAAAATAAAACCCCGAGGCAAGACGGGGCCAGAGCTATGTGGTGTGAGCCCCTGAGCCAAAGGGATTAGTATTATGTTAGATTTGTATCGGTTTGAGTTTGAAAACTAAAGGCACCACTAGGCTTAGGTCCCCTTGTCGGGCTGATCACCCGGCTTGGGATCTTTAATTCGTCCGCCAGCTGCAGCTTGGATTCTGTCTGTACCGACCATGGCAACGGTTTTATCTGCCGGTCCCATTTGTATGGCTACGGTTCTGATTTCTGATCTGCCGGTCCCATTTGTATGGCTACGGTTCTGATCCCATTTTTAGTACCACGTTCAGTGGCTACGCTCTGTCTGCTCTTATTACTTCGGTAATAGGAGGATTTAGCTATTTGTGGTCGCCAAGGTTTTATCTGCACATTACTTTAGTTTATGATTCTTGTCGGTTATACTTTTTATGCTTTGATTTGTTTAATGTTTACGATATCGATCTTTATTGTATTGTCCCTACTATTCAGTTTTAAATGTATTTCCAATTATTAAATGTTTTGCTTAGGTGGTTATCTTTTCGAGACATTTATGCTTTAGAGACTGTTCGTTTATTTGTCTTGATATTTATGTTCGGTCTTTCGATCGCTTTATCGTGATTTATTGTTATTATTGGTTAGGCTCTTTATTCAGTTTTACGATGATTTCACCAGGTTTTATGTATGTTCTCTTGCTTCATATTATTTGTTTATTTGCTTGCCAGACCGTCGTGTCTGACCCTTTTTGTTTGGTGCCAGTTTCTTCTCTTTCTGGTTTTAGGTGTTTGATCAGAGGAGGCGGTGGGACCGCCGGTCTGACGTGAGAGGCTGCCCGTTGATATCATTTAGATGTCAAGTTTGGCACCGGAGTTCGTATCTAATATTGAGGGTAGTATTTCTTTTAGTTGGATATATTGTTGTATGGCTTTATTAGCCTTTTTATTGGGTTTGTAATTAAGACACTTGTTAATTGTAATCTGAACATATGGGAATTAATTAGTCTGTTACTACCAGCTCAGTGTGCTCTGATGTATGATTTATGCCAGTCTGCTTATATGATGGCTTTATGGAATTGGTTGCGTGCGACACGGAACCCGATGGCCACGGATTCCGGGTCGTAACACCATGTTTAGCTTCCGCGAAAAATATACTCTGATTGTGTTGGAATGTGATTATCCTCATTCACGCGGATCTTGGGAAACATATCAAAAGTTTCAAATTTATCCCAAAATTTCGCACCCCGAGGTCGGTTCACTGCAGGGCCCGGTTTCGGGGCGTGACAGTCCCGATCCCAGATTAGGCCTTACACTTGGTCCGGGGTCGTGACATTGTCCCAGCTCAATGCTCTTGAAAATGGTGTCTAAAGGAAGACAAGAGGAAGGAGAAGAAGTTGATGAAGTCCAATCTTCAAGTACCACACAAGAAATGAGCATGCAAGAGGAGAGAAGGTGAGAAGATGAGAGTTCCCCTCTTTAGCCTAGGGTCTTGCAGGAAAATGAAATGAAGATAAGTAGAAGAAGAAGAACCCATTTGCCCTTTTAAGTGAGTGAGTGGGCTGGGTCCCATGGGTCCCAATACTTGACAAGGATGGACCTAACACTTACGGGTCCCGGACGAGATCGACGAAGAAGACAAAATTGATCGTCGAGATATCTAGTTTTCAAAAAATATGTTTTCCCCAATTTTTGAAAATTTTGAAATTCAAGTACAGATTTAGTGTAAAGGGTCATTTTTGCCCTTTTTCTCAAAAACACAATTTTTACGTCTCAAACCCAAACAGACAAAACATGAAAGATGTTAAGATCGATAAAACAAACCAAAAGGAGTATAAATTGGAACTTTTTGAAATAAGAAGAATAAATTTTCACATGAACACAAAAGAAAAAAACATGAGCCACCCTGGGCCGGGTCAAACCAAGTCAACGACTCTCAAGATTCTCTAAAGCTATGAAAAATCTATTCAAACTCTCAAACAAAGTGAAACCACTACTAATCTCACTGAAAAGACTAATCCATAATTAAGACAACACTAAACCCGAAAATTAGGGGTCAGGGTCTTACAACCTCCCCCCTTAGAACATTTGGTCCTCCAAATGATTTAAACGAAATAAAAATCGAAAAATCAAAAGACCAATCAAAACACTGACACCGTGTGCTAATCCTCAGTAGATGAGATACCCCCTGTTCAAACCTGGCGGTGAGATGTGCCTATAGATGACATTCCTGATTCGGTTGAAGGTTTCATACAGTCCCACACATCTATTTAACAACATACTCCTCTAACAAAACCAATGTTCAAAAATTCCTCTAGTCATCCCTTGGTGGTCATCTGGCATCCTTGCACTGGTTCAGTTTCTTACTTACCTTGTTAATCACTGTCGGTCCAAGCAACTGTAAGTTCTGATTCCTTCTATCACCCTGGAATTCTGTGCATTAAGTCATACAAAGCCGCACGCGGTGATCCTTACACTTGCATGAAGTTACGGTTGCAGACAAGCTCCCATCGAAGAAATCTCCATCCCGGAAAATCTTGGAATTCCGTATACCTGCTCTTACTGTACCATTCGGATTTTGGTTCACTATTCTATTTGGTATTGTCTTAAAAAAATCGGTGAAATTGAAGTGCTACCAAGTGTTAGTCTCTTCAATCACTGTCATTCGGAATCTTCAAACAATCTACCATCTCCATCAAAGCTATTAACACAAGAGTCCCATGTCAACACATTATCTTCGAAGTGAGTGATTTAGCAATCTGTTGGTTCCTCGCATGTACCATCTATTTTTGGGCTCCAGACATTTCGTCAATCCTTCCCTATTTTGAAATCACAATCTCCAAAATTCTGCAAGTCTCTTGCCTCTGACTTGGTCTGTTACAAACCAGACGTTACGCTGCCTTGTGTGTCGAAATCATCTGGCTTATCTCCCTCAGATTTCATTCCTCAAGTTTTCTACCCTGGACATGCATAACCAATCTTAGGAATCCAATAGGTGTTTACAACTTTAAAGTTCAATCTTTCTTCTCTGTACTCAGAAGTTCAAGCTCACTCTGATTCCATCTACTTGTTGCTCTTGATCTCCTGCCTGAAAAAGAGTTATCAACAAAAACATACTTGTCAAGCTGGTGTTAATCCATGAAGAGCTGAAATTTTTTATCCAAAACTCGAGACAACTCTGCCACTTCCTGCTTGTCCTCCAAAGGGCACCAAATTAACCGAATAACCAAAAATAAAATCTTGGAGTTTTCACAATCCGGAGTCTACCTAGACTTCTACCTCTATCTCATGCTCTATCTATCCTGCAAGAACGATTATCTCAGCCTCATCTGAATATCATGTCTCAAGTTTTGTTCACAGCCTCATAAATCCAAATTTGTTTCCAACTTTCTTCCACGCAGCTAAAGTACCTCCATCTATAGTGTAGATAAAACTACAACCAACTTGTGACACTTGTTCAGCTTGCATCTATGCACTGTCCAATTCAATAACCCTTAAGTTGGCAAAATTTTTAAAATCTCCTCTATTCCGCTCTTTTCTATAAAACACTTTTCTTTTGCTGCTGCAAATTGATCATGAATGCACCTAACCATCCACTTGGCACTTTTTGCTGAGGTGATCGCACCGGCAAAGCTATAAGTTACAAAAGTCTCAACTAAGACTATGACAAAAGCTCCTTGAATAAGAGAAATTCCTAAGTTTCAAGCATCAGCTTCTAGCCTTACTAATTGAAAATCACTTCACCCTTCATAAAATCAACAATCAAAACAGCTTTTGCAGTCCTTCTTCTCAGAAAAATGGTTTAAGTTCACCCAAAGATTCCACACTTACTTACCTTGGCATGCTGCATGACGATCCTTACTTAGCTGAAAAGGGGTCTTCAAGTACTGTTCATGTTCATCTTTGGCAGGCAAATGCGCACATCTTCTCTCACTAACCACATTGGTGATTCTGAAAGGCTGAAAATCTGTCGAAGTCCTCCAAAAAAAACACATTAAGCCCACAAAGTTCACAATCTCCGACGCGAACACAGGCAAAAGACACTAAATGTGGAGATGGAGACTTTAAATTCTCCCCCACTAAAGAGGCAAATCCGAACTCATAGAAACAAACACAAGAGAAAATAGATCGACACAATCTAACGAGTCCTCACCACACGTCTTAATGTCTCTAGAGTGTTTTATTTCCTAGAAACTTACCAGCTCTGATACCAGTCTGTCACGCCCCAAAATCAGGATCCTGCAGTGATCCGATCTCGGGAGGCGTGAATTTATGATTAATTAAAACTTTTTGTGTTTCCCAAGATCCGCGTGAATGAGGACAACAAAATTCCATCACAACCTAAATATTTCGCGGAAGCTTACACGGTGTTGCGACTCGGAGTCCGTGGCCATCGGACTCCATGTTGCACTCAACTACTAACATAAAGCCATTAAATTAAGGCTCGTCATCAGACTGGAACAAACCAAGATAAATACATATACAGAGCTGACAATAATAAGATGATCATTACCCAAAAATATTCAAGTTACAAATTTAACAAGTGCATTAATTACAATCCCAGCTAATAAAATCCATCCAATAATAACCAACTAAACAAAAATGCTACCCCATAATATGTTACGAACTTTGGCACCAAAAATGACATCTTGACGATATCGTTGGGTAGCCACTCACGTCCAACCGACAGCTCAACCGCCTCCTCTGCTCAAACTGTCTAAAAAGCAACATGAGAGAAAATCTGGCACCAAACATAAGAGTATCAGACATGACGGTCTGGCATGCAAATAAAACAGATAATAGGATAACAATAATTTGAAAAATATTGTAAAAACATTCTAAATACATTTAGTGTTCCAAACTTAAGTATCGATGAAGTAAATAAACAATTTCCAAATCATTGACAATTTAAAAGAACATAATACATTTGAAGTCTGACCATAAAAACCCATGAAATAAAGTACATTTTCTAAATCATATACAAATTCAAACAATAGAACGATTCGAATAAAAGCAATGGCAATGGATAAAACAATGGCAATCGATAAAACAATGACAATGGCAAACCACATCTGTTAAATTCTCCAATTACCGAAGTAACAAGAGCACTCAATCAATAAACATACCTTATCACCGAAGTGAAAAGAGTACTCGTACCTTATTACCGAAGTAACAAGAGTACTCGATCAATCACCGAATCATAATAAATGGACGGGATGATCTATTCGGAGACATGGTCGAAAACAATCAATTAATAAGGTCCAAACTGCAGTTGCCAATAGTTTTAAGGATCCAAAACCGAGTGATTAGCCCAAACTGGTAACCCAAGCTTAGTGGTGCCGGAAAAAAAAATCTGAAATCGATATAAATCATTCTTTGCAGTACATTTTCATCGATAAGAGGAACTACTTTGAACAATTTCAAGCGGACAATATACATCAATACAAATGAGTAGTCTTACCAATTTTTCAATCATGGCGAACCACTCAAATACATTTCAAATCAATTTGTAGAAGATATACAAGTTTCTGTGGCGAACCACTCAAATCCATTTCAAACAATTTGTAGACATTCTACAAATTTTCGTTGTGAACCACTCAAATACATTTCAAATCAATTTGTAGAAGATATACAAATTTTTCTAACTTGGAATGAAGTAGTGTACAATGATTTAATGGCTTACCAAGGGATTGTCTCAACACACACTTAACCTCTAAATATTGATTTATAAGAGAACAAGTTTGGTGCCAATGAAAATCCACAACATTTAAAGTTGTAAAGTGTTTTAAGACTCATAAAAATTCCCGGGTAAATCTCGCATCAAGCTTTTCTTTCATTTTCTCTCATTCAATTTATACATTTCAAAGTATTACAATTCATCTTAATTATTCCCGGGCTTTCGAGCTTCAATAAAAGGTTAATGGGCCTAAAAAACCAAGGAGAAAGAGGGCTGGAACAAGCCTGAAAAGGGCCTGAAAACAGGCCGGAATCAGGCTGAAAACAGGCCTAGGCAGGATCGAGTGGCCCAGGCCCGCTCGAGCGGACTGGGCTGCTGCCTAGGTCCGCTCGAGCTGGCCAGGCTACTGCCTGGGCCCTTTTCAAGTGCACAGTTTTGCACTTTTGTGCATTTTTTTAATTCTTTTTCCCCTTCTTCTCTTCTACAATCATCCTCATACATTTTTGGGCTTCCCCTTGCCACAACAATTCCATTTAAACATCATGCACTAAATCATTCCATTCTTTTCAAGAATCTTACATGAACAAAATATTTTTCATTCACTAAGAACAATAACATTTGAGATGTACAAAACTGATTTCAAGAGGATTCATTAACAAATAAAAACATAGATTAATGAAATAACACTTAGAGAAGAATAAATGTAAACCTTCCAAAGATCAATCCATTTATTGAAAGGAAAAACAACATAAAAGGGAATGTATAGAGATTCAACATATTTAAGAACAAAACCCTTAATCACTTCTATTAATATACAAAACAAAATCTAGAATATTTACTTGCCTTGAGTCAAAGGGTTTCTCCAAGAACCCCACTCTTATAGCTAAGCCCCAATCTACAAGAAGCCCCATGAAAACATACCAAAAAATCCTCAAATTTTGAGATTAGAAGAAGCACTCAAGGAAATCCTTTGCATGTACAAAGAAAAAGCTCTAAGGACCTAGAAAATCCAAGATTCCAAGGAAAGAAACCATTGCTAACCTCATAGAAGCTTCAAACAAGAAGAAGAGTTTGGAAAGAGAAGTTGTCCCAGCTCAATTCTCTTGAAAATAGTGTTAAAGGAAGCCAAGAGGAAGGAGAAGAAGTTGGTGAAGTCCAATCTTCAATTAGCACACAAGAAATGTGCATGCAAGAGGAGAGAAGGTGAGAAGAAGAGAGTTCCCCTCTTTAGCCTAGGGTTTTGCAGGAAAATGAAATGAAGATAAGAAGAAGAAGAAGAAGAACCCATTTTCCCTTTTAAGTGAGTGAGTGGGCTGGGTCCCATGGGCCCCAATACTTGATAAGCCTGGAACTAACACTTGCGGGTCCCGAACGAGATCGACGAAGAAGACAAAATTAATCGTCGAAATATCTAGTTTTCAAAAAGTATATTTTCCCCAATTTTTGGAAATCTTGAAATTCAAGTACAGATTTAGTGTGAAAGGTCATTTTTGCCATTTTTCTGGAAAAACGTGATTTCTGAGTCTCAAATCCAAATGGACAAAACATGAAAGATGTTAAGATCGATAAAACAAACCAAAAAGAGTAAAAATTGGAGCTTTTTCAAATAAGAAGAATAAATTTTCACACGAACACAAAAAAAAAAAACATGAGCCACCCGGGCCGGGTCAAACCAAGTCAACGACTCTCAAAATTCTCCAAAGCTATGAAAAATCAATTCAAACTCTCAAACAAAGCCAAACCATTACTAATCTCACTCAAAAGACCAATTCACAATAAAGTTAACATTAAACCCAAAAATTTGGGGTCGGGGTCTTAAAGAAATAGTTGAGGATTACCTTCGTTTTGGAAAGGTTTAAGCAGGGAGTTTGATGAAGAAGCTTCCGATCTGTGGAAGAAGATCGGATTTTCCTTTTCTGAAGTTCCCGAAACATCGAAGGAAGCAGACGTAGGATCTTCTACATGGGCAGGTATCTCCATTGGAGTAAGAGCAGGCTGAACTTGCTGAGTGTCAGCTTGGCTTGACGATGTGTCATCTTCTGGCTCTGAATTTGAAACTGTGTCTTGCTTGATAGACACAAAAGAGACAACAAGTTTGCTCCCAGGCTTTTGCTTTGCCTTCTTCACTTTAGTTATGATGACCAAAGGCTTTAAAGGTTTGAGGGAGATGATAAAGGGAGACTGACTGCTCTCTTCGGATTTACCGGAGGGTTTGTTTTCTTCCGGTGATTGCTGAGGAGCCTTGCCTTTATCTTTCTAGGGATTTTCGGCAAAGGTGTTATTCCCTACTCCTCTTCTTCTTTTTCACCTTCATACATTTGTGAGTCTGCAAAGTGGACTTCTTTACCTTTGAAGAGTTTTCTGTCCGCAAAGACTCGATGTATCATGCCACCGTCGCCAACGAACTTGATGCACTGATGTAGAGTTGAAGGGACAACACCATTCTCGTGTATCTAGGGGCATCCGAGAAGAATGTTATATAGAAAGTGGGTGTTTTTATCACATACACAGTGACCTCAGAGTTAAGATCACCGATTTACAACTTGAACCTAATTTTGCCGATAGGCCTTTGAGTGCTCCCATCGTATCCAAAATAGATACAGATGTGTAGCTTAGCTTACTAGGTGGGATGCCCAACTCTTTGAGAGCTGAAGTGGAGATGAGATTAAGTGCAGAACCTGGGTTGATCTGAACTCTTTGCATTGGCATTTCCTTGATGTACCCTGTGAAGTACAAGGGTCGATTGTGCCTTGTTTCGCCAAGGAGGAGGTCTTCCTCAGTGAAGGCGATGGTTGCACTTGCTGCTTTTTGAACTGAGAGGCATTCAAAGCAAGGTCCCTCAGTTTTCTTCTTTTCTCCTTTTGAGGAGGTTTCTGAGTTTTTGACCCGGTAATCCATTTCAATTTGGAGGACTTGCGGGGCATGTTTGTCGACATCCTCATTCAGCATTTGTAACTCTGAAATGAGATTATCACGAGTTTGTGGAGACATTCGTAATAAATCTAGGATGTTTAGCTGTGCAGGTATGTGTTTGAAGTGCTCGATCAAGTCATACTTGAAAGCCTCCTTGGGGCCTGCATGTTCATTATCGTTGCCACTTGGGGTGTTTACAACATCTTTTCCCGAAGGATTTACATAAGTAAAAGAAGATTGGTTGTAGTTTTTGTGGTAGTCCCGGCAAGAGCGGGTGCCTCTACCAACTTCGAGAGCTTCTTGAGAAGGGCCTTCATTTGGAAGACTGCCTTCGAGATCAAGAGGTTGTTGCTTCTGTTTTACTAGGGATGTATCTGTAGTAGGGTTGCCATCCTTAGTGATTGTGTTGCATCGAGCATTTTCCAGGAACAAGTCTTGAACAGCATCCAGCAACTTTTCTTCTTTGTTGACCAATTCATCGTCCCAAACATCAATATCTGGGCTTTCTTAATGATGATCATGTTAGTTTTATGGACTCAATCCAGTAGATGATATAATAAATTGATTAATTTCTTTATTTATCAATATATTCATGCTTTCCTTTCATGAGATGAATTGTGATTTATTATATACTTGCACATAACCAATACGAATGACATGGTGGTTCATGAGATGAACCGGAGTCCATAAGTATATTAGATGTAACACATGTGTATGGATGAGATCCACATACGGGAGACATGTGTGGCAAATCTTATACTTAAATATCTTCACAACCAGTGATAAGATTGGACATCTCATACTGACAAGGTTGCAGTACTTTGATCACCACGAGATAGTGTGGTTTGTCTCGATCATCAGAATGTAAGATTCTAGATCAGGTTGCTTGTACATTTGATGCATTGAAGGACCATGAGAAGCACCTTATAAACACTGTCTTTACTTTAAGGTTTGCTCTCATAATTCCCTAGCAGTAAGCTCTCAATCCTGAGACATTAATGAACTCAAGTTTCTATCAATTCATTTGCTTTGAGTCACCAATGAGTGAGGCCAACTGTAGGTCAACACCTCGGTGATTTGGGTACGTGGTAGTAGAGCTGTGGGAACATTCAATGGTCAAGATGGAATCTATCTCTAATATCCCCTTGTGCCAATTAATGGATTTATCATTGGTAAGTGCGCACCCATTCCGATTAAGAGTTAATTGGAAATGTACCATGATCATTATAATTAATTGGGGCTCAAGGATAATAAGATATGGATCTAAGTTTGGAAGACAGGTCCAATTGATCCATGGATATTGATAGAGGGGCCTACTTGTGGTAATGTGGAAGTTTAGGGTCTTCTATGTAATATTCCTAAGACTGGAGTTCAATTGCATCTATATAGTGGAGTTATTTGCAATTAATTGTGGGTCCGGATTGCACATGAGATGTGGGGTCACGAGTCCCAGTTGGAGCCAGCTTTCTAAGGAATCCATAGTGGTCCCCACGCTAGCCCAATTATTAGAAAGTATCTAATTCTAGTTGAAATCTAAAAGGAAAGTTACTATTTATATTTGAAGTGAGACTTCTAATGGTGGTAATAGTAAACTTACTAATTTTAGTAGAAGTGAGACTTTTATTTTAATTAGAAAGGAATTAGAAAGTTACTAATCATATTTGAAGTGAGACTTCTAATTATGATATGGTAAGTTACTAATTATTGTGGAAGTAATACTTCTATTTTAATTAGTAATAGAAGAGACTTACTAATTGTTAGGGAAGTAAGACTTCTATTTCAATTAGAAAGAGGAGGTGACTTTATAGCTATAAATAGAGGAGAACCAAGAGTGTTGCATGCCAATGAATAATCCCACCCTAGGGATTCACGCCCAAGGCCCCTTGTGCAAGAGTTGCACATGCACCTTCTCCTCTCCCTCTTCTAGTTCTTCTTCTAGTTCCTCCCTAGAGTTCCTAGTAGTTTTCTCTTGGAGATCCCACCATCTTCTTGAGAAAGAGAGAATCTGATACGGGTCATAGCGTGGAAGATCAAGAGGTCTTAGAGATCCTATTTGATTAGTGAAAGTGTTTCATCATCAAAGAAAGACGTAAGTTCTCCATTAGAGCACAACCGAGCTCCAAAGGTATAATCTACTTCCTTGTATGTTGTAGATTTATTTGTTGCTTATTAGTTGCTAGTTTTCTATCTTCTAGATAGATTGATTTATTGATCTTAATATGTGAGATTGAGGGTTTGCTTCCTGGATTGGGTTTTAGAGCCTTCTGGATAATTGATCCCTGCATCAAGTGGGTCAAAAGTTTTTGAAACCTATCCTAGAGGCCCACCTATTTTCAACAGATCAGTCAGGAAGGGTGTGAGTTCTGAAGTCACAGTCTCAGGAGACGAAGTGTTAGATCCCGACCCAGACCAACTTGATTAAGCACTAATTAAGTGAGTGTTTAGCCTTTAGTGAGTTTTAGTATTAGTTGGGTTAGAATATGATTAGACTTAGTCTTGGTTTAGCTTTGGGAGTTTTGAGATCATTTAATATTAGTTAGCGTCGCTGAGTGCATGCGTGAAGTGGGTGTTCAATCTAGTTTTGTGATTTTGATCATGGTTTTTACGTCATTTGAATGATTTTATTATTTGTTACAACTTTCGTTTTTAGCCTATGTGTGTTTGAGGCCCAGAAACTCAAGTTTTGGCCCAAAAGGGTAAATTTGACTATTCATGCTAAATTTGGGCACAAATTTTGAAATATCAAAACCATGTCAAAATTATATTTTTCTGAAATAAGATATTTCGACGATCATTTTGTTCTTCTTCACCGATCTCATCCGGGGTCCACAAGACCATGTTTTAATCGTTTCAAGTTTCAGCTGTAAGGTACCCACTTTCAAAAGCTATAAGTACCCTCTTATTCTCTCTCCCACTATCCACTTTCACCTTTACCAAATTCCTGCAACCTTTTTCTAACCCTAGAGCAAAAGAGAGAAAAAGCTTTCTCCTTAGTTTTCCTCCTTGGGATTGATCTAGCTAGAAGGCTCCATTCTCAAATCCGATTCCGTCATTCTCTTCCTCTCTTCTCAAGCTTCAGCTGGACTCATTTTGGGACAAATCCTTGCTACTATTCATAATCTTCTAGCTCTCTTCTTCTTGTTTGACTAGCTAAAGATAAGAGCTTGAACCTATCTTTTCATTGATGTTCTTTTAGCTCACAAAGAGCTTGTTTTTCATACTATCAAACCCATTTTTGAAATGGGGACTTGTGTTGACCAAAAATGTGATTTTTTTGTATGTTCTATTTTGGGGGTTTTGTGTAGATTTCGTGGACCTCTTCCTTGATTGGATTTGTGTGGAGTTTTGCTTGGCATTGGGGCTAAGGCAAGTGAACTTCTTAGGACTTCTTTTACATTTGTCATATGGTTTCACAACTTTCCTTAATACATGATTTTAATGCTCAAATCTCATAATGAAAGTTATGTTTATGTTCTTTAAAATCATTAGTTTCAGTTTCTTCAATTCTATAGATGTTAATGATCTTTCCAAGTTCTTAGAATCATGTTTTAATCTTGCAAGTTTTGTGATTTTTATACATAGAAATGTCTTGATGTTCTCTCATGGAATGAATGGATTAATTGTGGATGGAATGGCCTAGATTTGTATAAAAATTGTCCCTTGGAAAGCATGGTGGCTTGGGGAATGCAGGTGGTTCAAAAATGAGAAGGAAGGAGGGAAGAAAAATGTAAAAATCTAAACCGAAATGAAAAATGTAAAAATCTAAACCGAAATGCACTGTTCGTGCATTGTCGGTCAGCTGTCGGTCAGCTGTCGGCTAACCGACGGTCGACCGATAGCCAACTGACACCTGTCGGTTCCAATTCCGGAGAGCAACATTTTGACGGAACAATCCGTCGGTCAGCTCTCGGTTAACCAACAAATCTGTCGGTTCCTTTTCCAGAGAGCATCAGTTTTTGTTCAGAGATCTGTCGGTCAGCCGAGGATCGACTGTCGGTTAGCTGAGGGTTGGTCGTCGGCTAACCAACAGCTGACCGAGGGCTAATTGAGGCTTGCAAAAAGGCACAGTTTTTTTATGGATTTCTTCAGAAATAAAAACTAGACTAAGCATTAGACCTTTACTTGACATTGTGCACTTGGAGTTCTAAAATGAACTTCAACTTCCGAGGCACCAAACCTTGTAAAATCCTGACATTTGGTTTCCAACTCCACGAAGGTCAATGAATGGTCTTAGCCTAAGCTTGATAGGCTTCGTGTTTGAAATTTTGTTTTGATGCCACATGCATCATCATGTACTCCTTTGAATTTCAAGAATAAGCATGTTTTAAAGATGAGTTTCAAGAATCAAATGGGAATCACTTCTTAAGTTTCGTTAAGCATATATATTATGTTATTTTGCTAGCCTTGTAATGACTCGTTCGATAAGTGATTTCCCTCTTGTTTTGACATGTTTTGAGTATGTGTCGATATGTCTTCTTTATGCATTCATGATCTTAGTGAATACCACTGAGCTTGGACGGCCCCTTCAGTTTGATCCACTGTCCGGGAGTTCTTAAACTTGTGGACTGTCTGCAGACTAGTCGTGTATTGTATACACATCGTGCATGTTTCCGGTTCTGCGGCCGGCCTGCCCGTTTACCTTGTGTAGCGTGGGATCGTGTTTAGCGCGTCATGATATTATGTGTGCTTGCTCTTGTCATTTTTATGATAGAGAAAGGATGAGCTCAATGTGGATTTATCTTTTCATGATGTTATAAGTAGTTATGCTAGTTTCATATATTCGACATGTATATCTAATCTTGAACTATTTCAATCTTATCAAACTGTTTTAATACGATTTTCATGTTTATTTCTAAATTGATTATTTGCCGAACCGTCATGTTCGATGCTTGTTATTTTGGTGCCCAGGTGCAGGAGTTGTTACCTTTGAGGAGGAGTGCCCGGAGGAGGCTGTTGGGATTAGTGTATGCCCTAAAGCCCACTAGCTACACTCTCATCTTTTGTTACTGGATATTTAACTGGTTATTTAATGGAATGACTCTTTTATGCTTAAACATGTATATATGTATGGTTGTGTAAGGCCCATTGTTTATAGTAAATGAATTAGGTGTGTAGTGTCTACGCACAGATAGGTCTAATTCATGGACAACTGGAAACATCATATTTGTTCATAACTGAGAGATGGAGCTGGGCACTTCATCTTGGTATAAGTTATAATGAGAGACTCTCCTATATTCAGGGTGACTTACCTAAGTCATGGGAGGGATTTCCTGGATTCATCTCATTAGTGCATGTGTCATGCATTGAACAGGACCATGGTAGGTGTGATCTCTAAAATAGTACTATCACAGAAAAGAGATCAAGTCACCTCATGCTACTGAGTAACCGGTGCTCTTAATCTTGAGCATTTGTGGATGAACTGACGAAGTCAAGTTCTTGTGCTTTAATTCACTATGGGTGAGATTCTTTTCATGGGTCAACAGCTCTGTGTTTTGGGTACTCGGACTTGATCAGTTGGGACGTGCAGATGCAATATAGAATCTATGCCATCTGATGATGGAATAATCGTCCCCTTAGAATTATCCGATTAATCATCAAAATCTAAGATCTTAGTATATGGATGTTCCATATGAATATTAAACTTGTGGGTCGCTCCCTGGATCAAGAGAATGATATTCGAATGATGATTATGTTAAGGATATGAAGTTCTAAGGTTTAGATGTAATCGGAAAGGTTGATAGTACATGTGATAACCTGACTCGATTATGGATGTTACATAGAGGGGCATTCAGGTCAATTACACTTAGTAGGTCGAAGACAACTTTCATTTTTATGACAAGCTTATTATAATATATATTTGTCCTTGGAGTTCAACCATAACTCTCTAGTGGAATGAGTTAAGGTTAAAATGGTCTTAATGTTGCTATGGGTTTAGCATGGACATTTTGGTCATTTTGGGAGCCAATGGCAAATATGTCTTTTGGTCCCTTCTCTAGTCACTTACCAAGATTGGCATGGTTTCCTAAGATGTTTAGATAACATAAGGATCAATTATTTTAGTGGAAAAATAATTTTGAGTTTAAATTCAAATAGGCCTTTGATGGCATACATGAATTTAACTCTAGATAAATTATATGTGGGCCATGGTGTGCATTGATATGTGGGACGTCCATAATAGGATTTCCATGGGTAAGGTTTCCAACTTTGAGTAGGACTCTCTACTTGGAAAGTTGGACTCCTCTTTGGATTAGTATTCCTATGAGTTGGTTTCCTTTTTGGATTAGGAACTTAAAATTAGTAAGTGTTCTACAACTAGGATTACTAATTGTATGGAAAGTTCCTTTTAGTTTCCTTTTCTAATTGGAGTGTTTCTTAAAGGAAATAAGTCTTTCCTTTTTGGACATCAATTAGAATAAAGAGAGATAACTTTATGGGAAAGGTTTCCACAAAAGTTTCTATAAAAGAAACCACTTCCCCTTTGGACGTCCAACACTAAAAAAAAAAGGGGAGTGCAAGAGTGCCACACGTCCAGCCTTGGAGAGGTTCTCTTCTTGATAGATGAGAGCTTAAGGTCTGAGATTTTCCCTTGGAGAAATAGTTCTTGTTTCCTAGATTAAGATCCCACCATCTTAGCCAATCAGATTTGGATTTGAGATAGAGAAGAAGATCAAAAGAGAACAATTTCTGCAGTAGAATTCCAGCAACAATCTTGTTGATTGCAGACCTGAGTTCACCCTTTTGCATCAGTTTTTCAGAGGATTAAAAGCTTCCAAAACATCGAGGTAATAGTCTTCTATCATCTCTATTAATTGGACACATGTTGATCATGATTTAATGGAGTTTCTATGCGATTCTTTATGGCTGATTTCCGCTGCATAGTGCAGAAATCAGATTTTGAAAAATCTGTCATGCTTTGCATCAGCCATAGTAGTCTCTTAATGAGAAGTTTCAGATCTGAATCGCGGTTTCCTTCAGTGGTATCAGAGCCACTCCATGCGAAATCATGATCCCATGATGTGATTAATTAATCCTAGATTAGATGGGGCATGGTGGCACCCTGCTGAAATTTATTTCAGATTTGTATTAGTGCTGTAATCTTGTATGATGGTTACGTTCGGATTGCTGGAATTAATTTTTACAGATCTGAATCATGTTGTACATTATGCACTAACCTATTTGGTTGCAGCCATAATTAGCATCCTTGATGGTTCGCATGTATGTTGTGTGGATTTGGATGTTTTTTAATTAGTTGGAAAGTGTACGATTGTGTGGTTAGCAATCATAGGAAGTTGTAAAGTTTCCTTAACTTTATTCCAACTAGTCTTGATGTAAGCTTTCTTGAAAAGCATAGGTATCTCCAATGTAATTTGGGTTTTTGTTTTTCATGGGTTTGGTTGTATAAATCTATTTATGGAAACAAGCAAGAAAAGGAAAGTTTCAAGACAAGAAGGTTGCAAGAAATTGGAGTCCTTGGAGATCAAGGAGTCAAGACTTCTAGATGCATGAGGAGTCCCAATTCGATTAGGATTTGAAATCCTAAGAGCAAGGAGCCATCAAGGATTGCATACTTTTATTTGCTTTTATATATGGAATGCATGGATGAATGCTTTATATAATTGCTATAATTGTCAACTAGAAACATGGCCACCATTAGGCTCTAAAATTGGCATCTTTATTGTATTAGATTGTTTTTAGTTTGGCAAATTGTTTTAAACGGAACTTAGACCAGCACCTTCTATTTGTCTAAGGTTTAAAATTGGATAGGGTTTAGTTTATCTTGGTACCCTGGGTTTCCAAAGGAGGCTAAACTAAAATCTAATTAGATGCTACCTATGGGTATTCATAACCCAAGATAGGTTTTTGACTCTTTGAAGGGATTTGCTCAAATGTTTTAAAGCAAAGGTTATTTAATTTTAAGATGACTTAAGTCATAAATTTAATTAACCAAGTTTGCTAGATTTAAAAAGAGCTTTTGAGTAAAACAATGTAAAGGTCAAAAAGTATAAACCCTAGCGATAAATAATCAAGTGGGAGAGGGGTTTTAGGAAAGACCCCACGGCCTTCCATTTTCGGTTCATGTTATCTCATTAAAGTGTTAGTAGGAACGGCCACCCCTTCGGTGGAGTTCTTTAACTAAAGACCGCTTTGATGAGTTAATGGGTGAACTAATGTGAATATTCGTAATGAGGTGTTAGTAGGAGCGGCCATCCCTTCGGTGGAGTTCTTTACTAAAGACCACTTCTATAGAATGTCAATAAAGTGTTGGTGGGAGCGGCCATCCCTTCGGTGGAGCTCTTTACTAAAGTTCACTTCTAGGAAGGATAAAAGTCTCTTCCCTTCGGAAGACTTAATCATAGACATTCTGGGAATTTCATAAGAGATGGTTATACACTTGACATAAGACGGTGATGACCTCTCCTTAGGAGTTAAAGGGTTATTTGTCATATGAGGCCAAACCAATCAGTGATTGGACTACCACTGGATGTGTATCCAGATAGTGATAATCCAAATAAGTCTGCCTTAATTCAACGTGACTGTAGGCTCGGCCATCCCTTCGATGGAGGGTCTATGAGGAGGTTGAAACACTGATACATTATGATTGGAGTTGAATAATGTAAAAAGTTTGTTGTGCTTTGTTTTTCCTTTTGTAACAAGCACCATATGCATATTACATATATACTGCATGTCTAATTATAAACCATTTTATATCCAGAAAGAGATGGGTAAAGACTCTTTTAGTCCGTTGATGTGCATTCTTCGTGAGAATAAACTGACTGGCCCTAACTACGTAGATTGGAAGAGAAATCTTGACATAGTACTCACTGCTGAGGAGTACAAGTATGTCTTGCTGGAAAACTGTCCCGATATTGATGCTAATTCTACTGATGACCAGCCGGAGGCTGAAAGGAAATGGAAGAAAGCGAATAGCATGGCTAAATGCCACATGCTCGTTTCCATGTCCAACGTGTTGCAAACACAGCACGAGCAAATGGACACAGCCTATGAAATCATGATGTCCTTGTCTGAGATGTTCGCAGACAAGAGCAGGCCAGCTAGGCAAGCTGCTATAAGGACCATCATGAATGCTAGGATAGCTGAGGGAACACCTGTCAGAGAGCATATGCTCAAGCTGATAGATTGTTTCAATGAAGCTGAGATTCTAGGGGCTGAGATTGATGCAGGGAGTCAGACTGACATGATTCTCGAAACTCTGCCGGAATCTTTCAATCAGTTCAAGCTCAATTTCAATATGAGCAAGATGGACATGACTCTACCAGAGTTAATGAAAGAACTCCAGGCGGCAGAGGCTATCATGAAGCCCAAAGCCCAAGCTCATTTTTTCCAGTCTTCCTCTAAACTGAACCCGAAAGGGAAGAAGTCCAAGAAGAAGCAGAATAAGGGAAAAGGGCAGAAAAAGAACAATGCTGGTAATAAGAAGGACAAGGGTACAGATGGAAAGCCCAAAGGGAAATGCTTCAAGTGTGGCATCAAAGGTCATTGGAAGAAAGATTGTCCCAAGTTCCTGGCCTCAGTTAAGAAAGGTACATCTTTTTCATACTACATTGAAACTTGTCTAGTGGTTGATTCTACTGACTCATGGATAGTAGACTCAGGAGCCACTAATCATATCTGCAATTCATTGCAGGGGTTTCAGATAATGCAGAGAATTGAGAAAGGAGAGTTTGCCTTTAGAGTCAGAACTGGAGCTAAAGTTTGGGCAGTTGCAGTAGGAGTTGTTACCTTACATTTTCCATGTAATAGGATATTAGTTTTAAATAATGTTTTCTATGTTCCGGACATGAGGAAGAATTTAATTTCAGTTTCCAGATTAATTGAATTTAATTATTCAGTTTCTTTCCATTCTGGTATTGATATCAGTAGAGATGGAAATATTATATGTTCCGGTAGAATACATGAAAACTTATTTTATATATATCCTATTGCTCCCACACTGCATAATGTACAACAAGAAAGCTCAACTTCCCTTAAGAGAAAGGTATCTTCAATCAATGACACATATCTTTGGCACTTACGTTTGGGTCACATTAACCCAAAACGGATTCAGAGGTTGGTAGAAGATGGGCCCTTGAGCTCATTAGATTTCGAACCTTTTCCTCAGTGCGAATCTTGTCTCAAGGGAAAGATGACCAAACGGTCATTCTCTGGAAAGGGACTAAGGTCAAAGGAGTTGTTAGAATTGATTCACACTGATGTGTGTGGTCCTATGAACAAACCGGCTCGAGGAGGGTATGAGTATTACATCACCTTCACCGATGATTACTCTAGGTATGGATATGTATACTTAATGCGACGCAAGTCTGAGGCATTTGATAAGTTCAAGCAATTCAAGGCTGAGGCGGAGCTACAACTAGGGAAACATATCAAAGCCCTTCGATCTGATCGAGGTGGCGAGTACCTCCTGGGTGAGTTCAAGGAGTACCTCATACAACATGGGATTGTGTCTCAGTTATCTGCACCGGGTACACCCCAGCAAAATGGTGTAGCAGAGAGAAGAAACCGTACCCTTCTTGATATGGTAAGGTCCATGATGAGTCATGCAACCCTGCCTATATCTTTTTGGGGATATGCCCTAGAAGCAGCAGCATACATTTTAAATCTGGTACCTTCTAAATCAGTACCTAGGACACCCCAAGAAATGTGGACAAGTCGAAAACCTAGTTTAAGACATATTCACATTTGGGGTTGTCCAGCCTATGTACTGAATGATAAAGCTACCAAGCTGGAACCCAGATCGGAAAATGTGCTACTTCATTGGGTATCCTAAAGGAACGAGAGGTGGCATCTTTTATCATCCAAAGGAGCAAAAAGTGTTCATCAGCACTCATGCTAGGTACTTGGAGGATGATTGTATGATGCACCAAGAGCTTAGTTGTAAAGAAACCCTTGAGGAGATTCTTCCGGGATCTCCTATAACATCTGTATCAGATCCTGAAGCAGTAGATGAACAAGATATTCCTTTGAACACTCCGGAGCCTCGTCGTAGTGGGAGAATTTCTAGACAACCAGAAAGATATCTAGGAGTGTCTTTTAAGACAGACTCTGAAGATCTGGTTGAGGATCCTACTAGTTATGATGAAGCAGTAACGGATATAGATGCTGACATGTGGCAGCAAGCGATGAAATCTGAAATGGATTCTTTGTATTCCAATCAAGTCTGGGAACTTGTAGATGCACCTGAAGGGATTAAACCCATAGGGTGCAAGTGGATCTACAAGAGAAAGAGAGGAGTGGATGGGAAGGTGGAAACCTTCAAAGCAAGACTGGTGGCAAAAGGATATACTCAGAAAGAGGGTATCGATTATGAGGAAACCTTTTCACCAGTGGCTATGCTTAAGTCCATAAGGATTCTCTTGGCCATCGCATGTCATTATGACTACGAGATATGGCAGATGGATGTCAAGACAGCTTTTCTTAATGGAAGTCTTGACGAATGCATCTATATGATGCAACCAGAGGGCTTCATTGCTAGTGGCCAAGATAACATGGTTTGTAAACTTAAGAAGTCCATCTATGGACTTAAGCAAGCATCTAGAGCATGGAACTTCAAGTTTAATCAGGCAGTCAAATCTTTTGGCTTTGATCAAAACATTGATGAACCGTGTGTGTATAAGAAAGGAAATGGGAAAGCAGTTGCATTTTTGGTTCTGTATGTAGATGACATATTACTCATAGGAAATGATGTAGGTTTATTGTCATCCACAAAGGTTTGGTTATCCTCTCAATTTCAGATGAAGGATTTGGGTGAGGCCAGCTATATCTTAGGGATCAAGCTTTTGCGTGATCGCAAGAATAAGATGTTAGCCCTATCCCAATCTTCTTACATTGAGAAGATATTGGTCAAATTTAACATGCATGACTCCAAGAAGGGCCTCCTACCTTCTAGACATGGAATACCACTGTCTCGAGATCAATGTCCAAAGACATCTGAAGAGATAGAGAGCATGAGGAGAGTTCCATATGCATCCGCTGTTGGAAGCCTCATGTATGCTATGTTATGTACTAGACCAGAAATTTGCTTTGCCGTTGGCATGGTTAGCAGATATCAGTCAAACCCTGGACCTATGCATTGGACAGCTGTTAAGCATATATTCAAGTATCTTCGGAGAACGAAAGATTATATGCTAACCTTTCGAGCAGATGATCTAACGCCATTGGCGTATACAGACTCTGATTTCCAATCTGATAGTGATGCCAGAAAGTCTACCTCAGGGTACGTCTTTATTTTGTGAGGAGGGGCTATATCATGGAGAAGTGTCAAGCAATCCTGTATAGCTGATTCTACCATGGAAGCATAGTATGTGGCGGCATCGGAAGCTGCGAAGGAAGCGGTATGGCTCAGAAAATTCCTGTTGGAATTGGGAGTTGTTCCTGCAGTACAAAAACCGATTGTCATGTACTGCGATAACACTGGTGCTGTAGCACAGTGCAAAAGCCCAGGAATCACAAGAAAGGCAAGCACATTCAGAGAAAGTACCACTTGATCCGGGAATTCATTCAGGATGGAGAGATAGTGGTAGAGCATATTGCTTCAGCAAATAACTTAGCTGACCCATTCACTAAGACTCTTACAGAGAAAGTCTTCATTTCTCATGTTGAGTCTATGGGTGTTAGGTTAGGAAGTAGTGATCTTTAGTGCAAGTGGGAGTTTGTTGGGATTAGTGTATGCCCTAAAGCCCACTAGCTGCACTCTCATCTTTTGTTACTGGATATTTATTGGAATGACTCTTTTATGCTTAAACATGTATATATGTATGGTTGTGTAAGGCCCATTGTTTCTAGTAAATGAATTAGGTGTGTAGTGTCTACGCACAGATAGGTCTAATTCATGGACAACTGGAAACATCATATTTGTTCATAACTGAGAGATGGAGCTGGGCACTTCATCTTGGTATAAGTTATAATGAGAGACTCTCCTGTATTCAGGGTGACTTACCTAAGTCATGGGAGGGATTTCCGGATTCATCTCATTAGTGCATGTGTCATGCATTGAACAGGACCATGGTAGGTGTGATCTCTAAAATAGTACTATCACAGAAAAGAGATCAAGTCACCTCATGCTACTGAGTAACCGGTGCTCTTAATCTTGAGCATTTGTGGATGAACTGACGAAGTCAAGTACTTGTGCTTTAATTCACTATGGGTGAGATTCTTTTCATGGGTCAACAGCTCTGTGTTTTGGGTACTCGGACTTGATCAGTTGGGACGTGCAGATGCAATATAGAATCTATGCCATCTGATGATGGAATAATCGTCCCCTTAGAATTATCCGATTAATCATCAAAATCTAAGATCTTAGTATATGGATGTTCCATATGAATATTAAACTTGTGGGTCGCTCCCTGGATCAAGAGAATGATATTCGAATGATGATTATGTTAAGGATATGAAGTTCTAAGGTTTAGATGTAATCGGGAAGGTTGATAGTACATGTGATAACCTGACTCGATTATGGATGTTACATAGAGGGGCATTCAGGTCAATTACACTTAGTAGGTCGAAGACAACTGTCATTTTTATGACAAGCTTATTATAATATATATTTGTCCTTGGAGTTCAACCATAACTCTCTAGTGGAATGAGTTAAGGTTAAAATGGTCTTAATGTTGCTATGGGTTTAGCATGGACATTTTGGTCATTTTGGGAGCCAATGGCAAATATGTCTTTTGGTCCCTTCTCTAGTCACTT
This sequence comes from Litsea cubeba, assembly GCA_012931725.1. NCBI lineage: Eukaryota > Viridiplantae > Streptophyta > Magnoliopsida > Laurales > Lauraceae > Litsea > Litsea cubeba. The sequence goes on along the minus strand of CM022950.1, from coordinate 48,255,165 downwards.
ACCAAGATTGGCATGGTTTCCTAAGATGTTTAGATAACATAAGGATGAATTATTTTAGTGGAAAAATAATTTTGAGTTTAAATTCAAATAGGCCTTTGATGGCATACATGAATTTAACTCTAGATAAATTATATGTGGGCCATGGTGTGCATTGATATGTGGGACGTCCATAATAGGATTTCCATGGGTAAGGTTTCCAACTTTGAGTAGGACTCTCTACTTGAAAAGTTGGACTCCTCTTTGGATTAGTATTCCTATGAGTTGGTTTCCTTTTTGGATTAGGAACTTAAAATTAGTAAGTGTTCTACAACTAGGATTACTAATTGTATGGAAAGTTCCTTTTAGTTTCCTTTTCTAATTGGAGTGTTTCTTAAAGGAAATAAGTCTTTCCTTTTTGGACATCAATTAGAATAAAGAGAGATAACTTTATGGGAAAGGTTTCCGCAAAAGTTTCTATAAAAGAAACCACTTCCCCTTTGGACGTCCAACACTAAAAAAAAAAGGGGAGTGCAAGAGTGCCACACGTCCAGCCTTGGAGAGGTTCTCTTCTTGATAGATGAGAGCTTAAGGTCTGAGATTTTCCCTTGGAGAAATAGTTCTTGTTTCCTAGATTAAGATCCCACCATCTTAGCCAATCAGATTTTGGATTTGAGATAGAGAAGAAGATCAAAAGAGAACAATTTCTGCAGTAGAATTCCAGCAACAATCTTGTTGATTGCAGACCTGAGTTCACCCTTTTGCATCAGTTTTTCAGAGGATTAAAAGCTTCCAAAACATCGAGGTAATAGTCTTCTATCATCTCTATTAATTGGACACATGTTGATCATGATTTAATGGAGTTTCTATGCGATTCTTTATGGCTGATTTCCGCTGCATAGTGCAGAAATCAGATTTTGAAAAATCTGTCATGCTTTGCATCAGCCATAGTAGTTTCTTAATGAGAAGTTTCAGATCTGAATCGCGGTTTCCTTCAGTGGTATCAGAGCCACTCCATGCGAAATCATGATCCCATGATGTGATTAATTAATCCTAGATTAGATGGGGCATGGTGGCACCCTGCTGGAATTTATTTCAGATTTGTATTAGTGCTGTAATCTTGTATGATGGTTACGTTCGGATTGCTGGAATTAATTTTCCCAGATCTGAATCATGTTGTACATTATGCACTAACCTATTTGGTTGCAGCCATAATTAGCATCCTTGATGGTTCGCATGTATGTTGTGTGGATTTGGATGTTTTTTAATTAGTTGGAAAGTGTACGATTGTGTGGTTAGCAATCATAGGAAGTTGTAAAGTTTCCTTAACTTTATTCCAACTAGTCTTGATGTAAGCTTTCTTGAAAAGCATAGGTATCTCCAATGTAATTTGGGTTTTTGTTTTTCATGGGTTTGCTTGTATAAATCTATTTATGGAAGCAAGCAAGAAAAGGAAAGTTTCAAGACAAGAAGGTTGCAAGAAATTGGAGTCCTTGAAGATCAAGGAGTCAAGACTTCTAGATGCATGAGGAGTCCCAATTCGATTAGGATTTGAAATCCTAAGAGCAAGGAGCCATCAAGGATTGCATACTTTTATTTGCTTTTATATATGGAATGCATGGATGAATGCTTTATATAATTGCTATAATTGTCAACTAGAAACATGGCCACCATTAGGCTCTAAAATTGGCATCTTTATTGTATTAGATTGTTTTTAGTTTGGCAAATTGTTTTAAACGGAACTTAGACCAGCACCTTCTATTTGTCTAAGGTTTAAAATTGGATAGGGTTTAGTTTATCTTGGTACCCTTGGTTTCCAAAGGAGGCTAAACTAAAATCTAATTAGATGCTACCTATGGGTTTTCATAACCCAAGATAGGTTTTTGACTCTTTGAAGGGATTTGCTCAAATGTTTTAAAGCAAAGGTTATTTAATTTTAAGATGACTTAAGTCATAAATTTAATTAACCAAGTTTGCTAGATTTAAAAAGAGCTTTTGAGTAAAACAATGTAAAGGTAAAAAAGTATAAACCCTAGCGATAAATAATCAAGTGGGAGAGGGGTTTTAGGAAAGACCCCACGGCCTTCCATTTTCGGTTCATGTTATCTCATTAAAGTGTTAGTGGGAACGGCCATCCCTTCGGTGGAGTTCTTTAACTAAAGACCGCTTTGATGAGTTAATGGGTGAACTAATGTGAATATTCGTAATGAGGTGTTAGTAGGAGCGGCCATCCCTTCGGTGGAGTTCTTTACTAAAGATCACTTCTATAGAATGTCAATGAAGTGTTGGTGGGAGCGGCCATCCCTTCGGTGGAGCTCTTTACTAAAGTTCACTTCTAGGAAGGATAAAAGTCTCTTCCCTTCGGAAGACTTAATCATAGACATTCTGGGAATTTCATAAGAGATGGTTATACACTTGACATAAGACGGTGATGACCTCTCCTTAGGAGTTAAAGGGTTATTTGTCATATGAGGCCAAACCAATCAGTGATTGGACTACCACTGGATGTGTATCCAGATAGTGATAATCCAAATAAGTCTGCCTTAATTCAACGTGACTGTAGGCTCGGCCATCCCTTCGATGGAGGGTCTATGAGGAGGTTGAAACACTGATACATTATGATTGGAGTTGAATAATGTAAAAAGTTTGTTGTGCTTTGTTTTTCCTTTTGTAACAAGCACCATATGCATATTACATATATACTGCATGTCTAATTATAAACCGTTTTATATCCAGAAAGAGGTGGGTAAAGACTCTTTTAGTCCGTTGATGTGCATTCTTCGTGAGAATAAACTGACTGGCCCTAACTACGTAGATTGGAAGAGAAATCTTGACATAGTACTCACTGCTGAGGAGTACAAGTATGTCTTGCTAGAAAACTGTCCCGATATTGATGCTAATTCTACTGATGACCAGCCGGAGGCTGAAAGGAAATGGAAGAAAGCGAATAGCATGGCTAAATACTACATGCTCGCTTCCATGTCCAACGTGTTGCAAACACAGCACGAGCAAATGGACACAGCCTATGAAATCATGATGTCCTTGTCTGAGATGTTCGCAGACAAGAGCAGGCCAGCTAGGCAAGCTGCTATAAGGACCATCATGAATGCTAGGATGGCTGAGGGAACACCTGTCAGAGAGCATATGCTCAAGCTGATAGATTGTTTCAATGAAGCTGAGATTCTAGGGGCTGAGATTGATGCAGGGAGTCAGACTGACATGATTCTCGAAACTCTGCCGGAATCTTTCAATCAGTTCAAGCTCAATTTCAATATGAGCAAGATGGACATGACTCTACCTGAGTTAATGAAAGAACTCCAGGTGGCAGAGGCTATCATGAAGCCCAAAGCCCAAGCTCATTTTTTCAGTCTTCCTCTAAACTGAACCCGAAAGGGAAGAAGTCCAAGAAGAAGCAGAATAAGGGAAAAGGGCAGAAAAAGAACAATGCTGGTAATAAGAAAGACAAGGGTACAGATGGAAAGCCCAAAGGGAAATGCTTCAAGTGTGCCCTCAAAGGTCATTGGAAGAAAGATTGTCCAAAGTTCCTGGCCTCAGTTAAGAAAGGTACATCTTTTTCATACTGCATTGAAACTTGTCTAGTGGTTGATTCTACTGACTCATGGATAGTAGACTCAGGAGCCACTAATCATATCTGCAATTCATTGCAGGGGTTTCAGATAATGCAGAGAATTGAGAAAGGAGAGTTTGCCTTTAGAGTCAGAACTGGAGCTAAAGTTTGGGCAGTTGCAGTAGGAGTTGTTACCTTACATTTTCCATGTAATAGGATATTAATTTTAAATAATGTTTTCTATGTTCCGGACATGAGGAAGAATTTAATTTCAGCTTCCAGATTAATTGAATTTAATTATTCAGTTTCTTTCCATTCTGGTATTGATATCAGTAGAGATGGAAATATTATATGTTCCGGTAGAATACATGAAAACTTATTTTATATATATCCAATTGCTCCCACACTGCATAATGTACAACAAGAAAGCTCAACTTCCCTTAAGAGAAAGGTATCTTCAATCAATGACACATATCTTTGGCACTTACGTTTGGGTCACATTAACCCAAAACGGATTCAGAGGTTGGTAGAAGATGGGCCCTTGAGCTCATTAGATTTCGAACCTTTTCCTCAGTGCGAATCTTGTCTCAAGGGAAAGATGACCAAACGGTCATTCTCTGGAAAGGGACTAAGGTCAAAGGAGTTGTTAGAATTGATTCACACTGATGTGTGTGGTCCTATGAACAAACCGGCTCAAGGAGGGTATGAGTATTACATCACCTTCACCGATGATTACTCTAGGTATGGATATGTATACTTAATGCGATGCAAGTCTGAGGCGTTTGATAAGTTCAAGCAACTCAAGGCTGAGGCGGAGCTACAACTAGGGAAACATATCAAAGCCCTTCAATCTGATCGAGGTGGCGAGTACCTCCTGGGTGAGTTCAAGGAGTACCTCACACAACATGGGATTGTGTCTCAGTTATCTGCACCGGGTACACCCCAGCAAAATGGTGTAGCAGAGAGAAGAAACCGTACCCTTCTTGATATGGTAAGGTCCATGATGAGTCATGCAACCCTGCCTATATCTTTTTGGGGATATGCCCTAGAAGCAGCAGCATACATTTTAAATCTGGTACCTTCTAAATCAGTACCTAGGACACCCCAAGAAATGTGGACAAGTCGAAAACCTAGTTTAAGACATATTCACATTTGGGGTTGTCCAGCCTATGTACTGAATGATAAAGCTACCAAGCTGGAACCCAGATCGGAAATGTGCTACTTCATTGGGTATCCTAAAGGAGCGAGAGGTGGCATCTTTTATCATCCAAAGGAGCAAAAAGTGCTCATCAGCACTCATGCTAGGTACTTGGAGGATGATTGTATGATGCACCAAGAGCTTAGTTGTAAAGAAACCCTTGAGGAGATTCTTCCGGGATCTCCTATAACATCTGTACCAGATCCTGAAGCAGTAGATGAACAAGATATTCCTTTGAACACTCCGGAGCCTCGTCGTAGTGGGAGAATTTCTAGACAACCAGAAAGATATCTAGGAGTGTCTTTTAAGACAGACTCTGAAGATCTGGTTGAGGATCCTACTAGTTATGATGAAGCAGTAACGGATATAGATGCTGACATGTGGCAGCAAGCGATGAAATCTGAAATGGATTCTTTGTATTCCAATCAAGTCTGGGAACTTGTAGATGCACCTGAAGGGATTAAACCCATAGGGTGCAAGTGGATCTACAAGAGAAAGAGAGGAGTGGATGGGAAGGTGGAAACCTTCAAAGCAAGACTGGTGGCAAAAGGATATACTCAGAAAGAGGGTATCGATTATGAGGAAACCTTTTCACCAGTGGCTATGCTTAAGTCCATAAGGATTCTCTTGGCCATCGCATGTCATTATGACTACGAGATATGGCAGATGGATGTCAAGACAGCTTTTCTTAATGGAAGTCTTGACGAATGCATCTATATGATGCAACCAGAGGGCTTCATTACTAGTGGCCAAGATAACATGGTTTGTAAACTTAAGAAGTCCATCTATGGACTTAAGCAAGCATCTAGAGCATGGAACATCAAGTTTAATCAGGCAGTCAAATCTTTTGGCTTTGATCAAAACATTGATGAACCGTGTGTGTATAAGAAAGGAAATGGGAAAGCAGTTGCATTTTTGGTTCTGTATGTAGATGACATATTACTCATAGGAAATGATGTAGGTTTATTGTCATCCACAAAGGTTTGGTTATCCTCTCAATTTCAGATGAAGGATTTGGGTGAGGCCAGCTATATCTTAGGGATCAAGCTTTTGCGTGATCGCAAGAATAAGATGTTAGCCCTATCCCAATCTTCTTACATTGAGAAGATATTGGTCAAATTTAACATGCATGACTCCAAGAAAGGCCTCCTACCTTCTAGACATGGAATACCACTGTCTCGAGATCAATGTCCAAAGACATCTGAAGAGATAGAGAGCATGAGGAGAGTTCCATATGCATCCGCTGTTGGAAGCCTCATGTATGCTATGTTATGTACTAGACCGGATATTTGCTTTGCCGTTGGCATGGTTAGCAGATATCAGTCAAACCCTGGACCTATGCATTGGACAGCTGTTAAGCATATATTCAAGTATCTTCGGAGAACGAAAGATTATATGCTAACCTTTCGAGCAGATGATCTAACGCCATTGGCGTATACAGACTCTGATTTCCAATCTGATAGTGATGCTAGAAAGTCTACCTCAGGGTACGTCTTTATTTTGTGAGGAGGGGCTATATCATGGAGAAGTGTCAAGCAATCCTGTATAGCTGATTCTACCATGGAAGCATAGTATGTGGCGGCATCGGAAGCTGCGAAGGAAGCGGTATGGCTCAGAAAATTCCTGTTGGAATTGGGAGTTGTTCCTGCAGTACAAAAACCGATTGTCATGTACTGCGATAACACTGGTGCTGTAGCACAGTGCAAAAGCCCAGGAATCACAAGAAAGGCAAGCACATTCAGAGAAAGTACCACTTGATCCGGGAATTCATTCAGGATGGAGAGATAGTGGTAGAGCATATTTCTTCAGCAAATAACTTAGCTGACCCATTCACTAAGACTCTTACAGAGAAAGTCTTCATTTCTCATGTTGAGTCTATGGGTGTTAGGTTAGGAAGTAGTGATCTTTAGTGCAAGTGGGAGTTTGTTGGGATTAGTGTATGCCCTAAAGCCCACTAGCTGCACTTTCATCTTTTGTTACTGGATATTTAATGGAATGACTCTTTTATGCTTAAACATGTATATATGTATGGTTGTGTAAGGCCCATTGTTTCTAGTAAATGAATTAGGTGTGTAGTGTCTACGCACAGATAGGTCTAATTCATGGACAACTGGAAACATCATATTTGTTCATAACTGAGAGATGGAGCTGGGCACTTCATCTTGGTATAAGTTATAATGAGAGACTCTCCTGTATTCAGGGTGACTTACCTAAGTCATGGGAGGGATTTCCCGGATTCATCTCATTAGTGCATGTGTCATGCATTGAACAGGACCATGGTAGGTGTGATCTCTAAAATAGTACTATCACAGAAAAGAGATCAAGTCACCTCATGCTACTGAGTAACCGGTGCTCTTAATCTTGAGCATTTGTGGATGAACTGACGAAGTCAAGTACTTGTGCTTTAATTCACTATGGGTGAGATTCTTTTCATGGGTCAACAGCTCTGTGTTTTGGGTACTCGGACTTGATCAGTTGGGACGTGCAGATGCAATATAGAATCTATGCCATCTGATGATGGAATAATCGTCCCCTTAGAATTATCCGATTAATCATCAAAATCTAAGATCTTAGTATATGGATGTTCCATATGAATATTGAACTTGTGGGTCGCTCCCTGGATCAAGAGAATGATATTCGAATGATGATTATGTTAAGGATATGAAGTTCTAAGGTTTAGATGTAATCGGGAAGGTTGATAGTACATGTGATAACCTGACTCGATTATGGATGTTACATAGAGGGGCATTCAGGTCAATTACACTTAGTAGGTCGAAGACAACTGTCATTTTTATGACAAGCTTATTATAATATATATTTGTCCTTGGAGTTCAACCATAACTCTCTAGTGGAATGAGTTAAGGTTAAAATGGTCTTAATGTTGCTATGGGTTTAGCATGGACATTTTGGTCATTTTGGGAGCCAATGGCAAATATGTCTTTTGGTCCCTTCTCTAGTCACTTACCAAGATTGGCATGGTTTCCTAAGATGTTTAGATAACATAAGGATGAATTATTTTAGTGGAAAAATAATTTTGAGTTTAAATTCAAATAGGCCTTTGATGGCATACATGAATTTAACTCTAGATAAATTATATGTGGGCCATGGTGTGCATTGATATGTGGGACGTCCATAATAGGATTTCCATGGGTAAGGTTTCCAACTTTGAGTAGGACTCTCTACTTGAAAAGTTGGACTCCTCTTTGGATTAGTATTCCTATGAGTTGGTTTCCTTTTTGGATTAGGAACTTAAAATTAGTAAGTGTTCTACAACTAGGATTACTAATTGTATGGAAAGTTCCTTTTAGTTTCCTTTTCTAATTGGAGTGTTTCTTAAAGGAAATAAGTCTTTCCTTTTTGGACATCAATTAGAATAAAGAGAGATAACTTTATGGGAAAGGTTTCCGCAAAAGTTTCTATAAAAGAAACCACTTCCCCTTTGGACGTCCAACACTAAAAAAAAAAGGGGAGTGCAAGAGTGCCACACGTCCAGCCTTGGAGAGGTTCTCTTCTTGATAGATGAGAGCTTAAGGTCTGAGATTTTCCCTTGGAGAAATAGTTCTTGTTTCCTAGATTAAGACCCCACCATCTTAGCCAATCAGATTTGGATTTGAGATAGAGAAGAAGATCAAAAGAGAACAATTTCTGCAGTAGAATTCCAGCAACAATCTTGTTGATTGCAGACCTGAGTTCACCCTTTTGCATCAGTTTTTCAGAGGATTAAAAGCTTCCAAAACATCGAAGTAATAGTCTTCTATCATCTCTATTAATTGGACACATGTTGATCATGATTTAATGGAGTTTCTATGCGATTGCTGATTTCCGCTGCATAGTGCAGAAATCAGATTTTGAAAAATCTGTCATGCTTTGCATCAGCCATAGTAGTCTCTTAATGAGAAGTTTCAGATCTGAATCGCGGTTTCCTTCGGTGCCACCCCCAGCACGAGAGTGGCAGCCCGATGACGTCATCTAGATGTCAGACGGGATCTTGATATTCGTTTCACCTAGTTTTGGGATACCTTTGGGAAACTTTAGATGTCTTGGACTTTGTTGGCCTTTTATTTTGGAGATGTATTAACTTAATTCATCTTGTTATTTTGAAAACTTTAACTGTGATGGAAAGGCCATATTATGAATCTCTTTCTGATATTATGTCTCGATGTGATCCTATTTGTGAGATTTATTAAAATGTTTATATCATGATCGAATATGTTCTTGCTACGCGCTTCCGCATATTTGTACATGTAAGTTAAATCCCCATGTTTGGGATCCTCACCGCGGTAACCTGTGGGAAAACAAAATAATTATGCAATCACGGTCACGGGCACGGGTCTTAATCCTTGGGTCTCTGTCCGGGGTCGTGACATGAAGACTTAGAGGGTGTTATCTCAGTGAAAATCACTTGAGAAGAGGTAGCTCCAAAAGATATACTACCAGACGTGGTCAGGGAGTAAGTGATCTCACCAAACGAGTCTTCAGAAGAGCTATCATCTCGAACTATCACATTGCAGGCAGCTCCGATAGGAGTCGTCACCGGAATGGACTGTTGGGAGTCAGATTCATCCTCGGATATAAGAGGATCATCAATCTAGTAGTTTTCTCCATTTTCAGGAGTTAAGGGAGAAGGTGCCTGGTGGTCTTCAGGGACTTCCGGTTTTAGATTTTGATTGCGACGAAGCTCGTTGATGCGATCTTGCTCTTGTTCTAGGGCAAGAAGTTGCAAGATCATGGCATATTCACCAAGATCAGGCATGGGAGCCAAATCTTCTTCTTCGTCTGCTCCTTGTGGTTCAACATGGTTAGGTTCCAGTGGAGGGATGGCGAGTGCTGGGTCAACAACATTTCCTTGAACAGCCTTTTGGTCTTCTTCATCATCAGACCAGGATCCTTGTGGCTGTAAGGGGTTATACCAGATTACTGGCATAAGGTGAGTTTCGGGAACCCATTCTTTGTCGGAGAGGTATACTCATGTTTCAAAGGATTCCTCCCACTCGTTGGTGTCACTGAACTTGTATCCATTCATGGAAAATCCAACTACCGAATTGCAAGAGTATGATGCCCCCCTGCTTGGTTTCTTTTTTGAATTATGGTGGCACGAAATCACTGTGAGTGAACTTTCTTACCGCCTTTGAAGTTTTTGTAAGGGACTTTTCTGTTGGCCCCAGTGAAACGGTAGAGGAGGTCTTTGTCTTTTCATGGACTTCTTGTTTTAGCTTGGTGTTCTCTTGTCGTTTGAGCTTGAGGAGATGTTTCCTAGCCTACCTTCGCTGTTGAGCTGTTGGCTTTGTTTTCATAACCTCCCAGTTTTCATCTTCCAGGAGATAGAGATGTACCCATATGGGTTGTCCATCTGGTGTCTGGCAAGGAACCATCACTTCGGACGCTTTAATTATTTTTATCACCTTGAAGGAAGTAGTGATCTTTTTCTTTGGCGATTTTGATGTTTGTCCACATGACACCATGTTGACGGAGGTAGACCCATAGTTTTTGTCAAAGGTGATGACTCCGTTTTTCCACATCTTGTTTATCTTCTCTCTCACGACGAAACATTGATTGAGAGGATGCGGGATCATCTAGTGGTATGGACAGTACCGAGGATCCTTGATTTTGCCAACATCTCCCGGTGTTTTGGGATTAGGCAAGGTGAGCTTGCCATTTGCCATGAGAGCCCTGAAGATTTCATCAACATCTTCATCGAGCAGATATTTCTTTTCTACTCGCTATTTGAAGGCATCAGAGAGTTCAGGTCTCTTACATGCAGCTTTGTTTTAACTTTCTTTGGTGGCTAAGGAGCTGACTTGGTTCGCACATTGAGGACCACTTTTTTCTTTGGTTTAGAGGTTACAATGGCCATTGGTTCCTTCCTTGATGATTTCTGACTGATGAGGTCTTTGATCACCGTTTCAGCCTCCATAGAAGCTTCTTGGAGTTCTCCCAGGTTTTTTGATTTGTTGCCGATGATCATGGAGCGGATTCTTGCTCTCATGTTGTTTCGACAGATGTTGACCAGCGACGCTTGAGGCAGTACATCTGAGCATTTGTATGCCATTGCTTTCCACTTGTGAATGAAGTCATATGTTGACTCATTCTCTCCCTATTTTAGGCTGTAGAGTTGAGCCATAGTAGCGGGATGATCCTCACCTTTAAAGTGAGTTAGGAAGCGTGTCTCTAGCATGGCCCAATTTTGGATGGAGTCCTCCGACAGAGTGGAGTACCAGTCAAAGGCCGTACCTTTAAGGGTACTTGCAAAGAGGCTGGTCTTGAGTGCATCTTGATCCGCGATAGCTCCCATCAAGATTTTGAAGTGGGTGACGTGCTGTCTGGCTGATCCTTTCCTCGTATATGTTTGGAGAGTAGGATGCTTGAATTTTATAGGGAACGGGACTGAGTCCATTCATAAGGGATACGGTGGCTTGATCCCATGTTCCTTGAGTATATCCTCTTCTTTTGCTCTGGCGAGGATGTCGTCTACGTCCTTTTTGGTAAGGGCTCGTGACTCATTTTCTTCTCTATTTATATCATTATCTTGAAGATTTGGATTGCGAGGTGGATCAAAGTTTGTAGCCAGGACATTCATTCCTCGGGATTCGAACGAAGTAATTGTCCTGGTGACTGAGCTGGGGCTCATTCTTTTTATGAAGATCTTGAGGAAGGATTACTCCGCTGTCATTGGCTTGAAGGAGCAGAGGATTCTTTTGGATGTCTTCATGTCCGGGAGACTCTGCGAGTCACCGGACGTCGGATATGGATTTTGGTTGCTGACTTTTGGCGTCTTCTGGTTTTTCTAACCATTTGGACAGCAACAACTTGGTCAGGTCTTTCTTTTTCGACCCATTTATGAGAGACCTGAAGTATGGGATGCTGGGTCCTCTGCTTCTCTAGTCTCTTTTGTCGATATGAAGCACAGCGGCATACACGACGAGCATCGATCAGCTCTGGCTGGGCTTTGGCAATGAAGGATGTGCTCCCTCGTGTGCAACAGCCGAGCCTGTCTTCTTTGAAGCTAGGCATGGACAGGATCCGGACCCGGTCCTTTGTCTGTCGCAACGAAGCTTTGAATTTTTCGAGTTCGGCCCCTCTAGAGATGAAGGGTCGAACCGAAGGAGTGTAGGCCTTAGCAGATTTTTGCAAAGACCTTGTGATGCATGATCTGTTTTTGGGCTTGTAGGAGCAAGCCGGCTCATGCAGGGTTGCCTTGGTTGTCAAGTGGGAGATGGGTCTCTCCTCTTTCATGCAAGTAAGAAGGTAGAACTGGTTCTCCTTGAGTGGGGCCAGGTACGCTGGCTTTGTGGATGCTTGGGACCTTCTTTGTTTTGGTGAAGGTTTTAGGGACCAAGTCTTGGGATAGACTTGGTTGTTTGTGGGTTGAGGCTTCGCGGTGGTGCCGCAGGCTTCAGGTTTCTTAACGCTCACCTTTTGTGTCACGGCAGTGACACGTTGAGAAGTGATTTTCTGCTTTTTGGAAGGCGCACTCTCTTCTTTGGGAAGTGGGAATGGTCCCAGTGTCCCAAAGATGATAGTCCGGGGAGTCGAGGTCGACCCGGAGTTCAGAGAGATGCCGAGAGAGGTGACGCTTCGGCAGCTGATAGGGTGCTTGTGAGTGCGCGTGTTTTGCTTCTGTTGAAGCATGAGTTGGTACTTGCTTTCATCGAAAGTAATGGTTAGAGAAGCTGCCATTGTTAGTTTCGAAAAATCTCTCAAACAATAACACATCCATTAGTAATCACAAGAATATAATGATCATAAATGGGAAAAACTATTGTTCTATCTTTTCAAATCGCTCGAAGAAATGGATCGACCCAAGCGACATGAAGAAGGCAAAAAGCCATAGAAGGTACAATTGTTCTGATCGCAAGTATGGTGGGCTCAGAATGAGCGTCCCAGTGACTACTGGAAACAATTGTAAACCCTAGTTTCAACTTATCAAGAAGCAAGGCTCACTCGAGGTAAGTTGAATATAAGGTTGGAGATACAAATGTGTCGGTCACGAATCAGTAGACCCTAAGGGGCATACTAGTACTGCTAGGCACAAATGTTGGAGAGAACAAGAGTGTCTGGCGCGAATACAGTAGACCCAAAAAGGGCGTCCTAGTACCCGCTAGGCCCAAATGTTGGAAATCGCATCCATGTGATGGACATGAGATGTGGTTCTCTTTTTTGAAAGGCCAAGATTGGATTCGTCAAAGATAGAAAATGGTATTCCAATCTGAATACAGGCTCAACATTTCTGCGAGCACCGCTACCCGGAAAGGAAGGAACCACAATTTCTCAAATCTGGATCCAAAAGTGACGAGTTTTTTTTTTTTTAAAGGTCAAGATTGGATTCATCTAAGAGAGCAAGTGGTATTCCAATCTGAACACAGGCTCAACATTTCTGCTAGCACCGGTGCCTGGAAGGGAAGGAACCAAAATTTCTCGAATCTAAATCCAAACGTAACATGAGTTTTTTTTTGTTGAAGATTTTTTTTTGTTTTTGGAAAGAAGATCTAAAGAAGTAAGAGTGCACTTTAGGACTCCTAATCCGGTCTTATGAAACCTCAATCGATAGATTAGCCTCTAGGTAAGGATAAAATCACTTAATGAACCCATTTAGAGGACCCTTGCCTAGAACAATCAAGCTGTCTCCACACTCTGGACAAGGCTTTTCTTGAATCAATCGTGGTCAAAGAACGCAATAAGTATTCTTCGTCTCTTTTTTCTTTTTCTTTTTTAAGATCCCTTATGAGCTCATCAAAGAGAAACGATGGCCCATTCCACAATCCGAGCCGGCTCAACATTTCTACGAGCATAGACCCGAAGGGGAGAGGATCAAAGTTTCTCAATTTTGAATCCAAAAAAAGAAATCTGATTTTTTTTAAAGATCTCTAATAGACTCATCGAAGAGAAACGATGGCCCATTCCTCGATCCGGCCGGCTCAACATTTCTGCGAGCACAGACCTGAAGGGGAAAAGATCAAAGTTTCTCAATTTTGAATCCAAAATGAGAAATCTGATTTTTTTGAAAGATCTCTAATAGACTCACCGAAGAGAAACGATGGCCCATTCCCCGATCCGAGTCGGCTCAACATTTCTACGAGCACAGGCCTGAAGGGGAAAGGATCAAAGTTTCTCAATTTTGAATCCAAACTGAGAAATCTGATTTTTTGTTTTTATTTTTGTTGAAATAGAAAGAGTGGAAATAAACTCAAAGATTGAATTAAAAATTTCCAAAAAATCCCTTTTCATTTTTTTTTAGATGCGAAATCCAACATAGGCCACCAACTAGAAAGTAGCCAAGGAATCTAGAAAAGAAGTATAAGCATAGAGCAAAAATATGATATGCAGATATTTCATTTGTAAGCATCGTGTTCTCAAATGAACGAGTCCCACCGGGTGTGCCAGCTTGATGGACCACACTTTCACGCTCGGCGCTTGCTGAGTTCGGCGGACATGAGAGTCCGTTTGGTCCAACCCTTTCGCGCTCGGAGGGCAAAGCGAGCATCAACATTTTTTTTTGTGGGTGTGCCAGATTTTCTATTCTACTTGGAATTTCAAGTGGTGGTCCTGAGATCCACCTCCACAATGAGAAAAGGAAATCAACTTCTTTCAAGTTTTCATTGCACAAATAAAGAAAAGAGACATTGATTTTTGAAATGCCGTAAGAGGTGATTTCATTTGTTTTGCCATAAAAGGCGGTTTTTGCAGTAAAAGGCGATTTTTGGCATTTATAGCCGATTTACAATTCTTATCAATAGTGAAAGACAAGAGTTGTTTTTTTTCTCTTTAGAAAAATACAAACTACAATGAAAAGCAAGAAAAAGGAGGATCTGACTTCTTAGGAGATTGTGGGGTTCAGATTGACGGTCGCAAGCCGTGTGTGGACTTCGCCATCATCCATGCAGATGAGAACATATGATGCTATTGATTCGCTTGGCTCAGCTTAACCTCAGATTTTTAGAGGACAAAGACCAAGAGGAGGTCCTGTACAATAAAAAGCTAAGTAGACAGGCTGAAAAGACACGTCTAAGCCATTAAAGGCAGAAGGATAAGGCAAAGGCCTTGGGGTGGGGGTGCCCCCCCCAATAGACTTTTGTCACCTTGTAGCAGTGGTCGATGCAGAACTTCAGCAGAGTTTTCTCTTTTCTTTCTCTCGGATTTTCCATCTGGATTTCAGGATCTGATCTTCTTGGAATGCTCTCCTGTTTATAGGCCTTTGGTAGCCATTTAGGAGAGTTTATAGGCTTTAAATGTAATAAAGCCGCATAATGGGAGGAGTTACAAGTTTTAATTCATTTATTTTGTAACTCCTTTTTCCTTGCTTCTGATTGGCCGGTGGAGAATTAAGAGCTTTTAATCTCCATGATGGGAGGAGTTTCATGGTCTAAATGCCATGATTGCTTGGATTTGTAACTCCTTTTTCCTTGCTTCTGATTGGGTCATCCAAAATAACGAGTTAAAGACCACATTAAGTTGCCATAAACGGGTCAATTAACCGCATGAAGTGGTCGCCCGAGCAGTTAAAGAGTCGCGGGCCGTGCCGCGTCTTTTGGAAATCTTCTTGCGATGATCATTGATGGATCTTCATGCTGATCGACATCGAATGACCATGTAATTTCAGACATTGATTGCTAACAGTGGGATGGTGCCGCCCGTCCTATCGATTTCTCTATCGATTGGGCAGAAAGTGCACTTTTTTGGTCGACCGGTTGGTGACCAATGATGATTTGATACTCTCAAAGACGGACCCGTGATGTTGATGAAGATCGACGGATTTGGTGCCTCGAAAGTCAGAATTTTGGAAAACCACAAGGGCTGAAAATCTCGAAACGTGAAAAGGAACCAAAAAACGCCCTTTCGGTGGAAATCCGGCGACCCGGATTTCCAGGGTCGCTGGCGACCATGCACCCAGGGTGGTCGCCGACGACCATGGGGACTTGGTCCCTTTTGGTTGCCGATTTTCAGCCTTTTCTTTTGTTTTTTCCAATTCTTTTTTCTTCGGTATTTTTCCTGACATTCTTGTACACATTTTGGCCTGGTTTCCCTATAGAAAACTTGACGAGAATCCTTGCATATTGGAGTGAAAAGTTTCTGATTTTTTGGAAAATCGAAGACTTTATCGCGTAGAGCTGCCGATTTGCCGTCAGAAGCCAAAATTGGGTCAAATGATGTCGGAATGATCTGAGATTTGAGGTAAAGCCTCCTGAGCAGTAAATAAGACCAACCATAGGCTTTTGTTTGAGTTTTAAAGCCGTGCATTGTCCTGTCACTATTAGACTTGACTCGGTCGCGAGGAAGATGTCGCGCTCTGATGTGCGGTCAACCATGTCCGATTAACCTGAAACTTGAGAGGGAGCCTATTTGAGTCATTTTAAGACTATCCATTAGCCCTGATTTGGAAACCATGGTCCCGGGGAGCTTCACCGCCGGGAGGCTTGATTTGGCTTCCGAGAGTCAAAGTATGGTCAAATGTTGTCGAAATGACCTGAAACTTGACATGTAGCCCTTTGTAAGCATTTTGAAGCCATCCATGTGCTTTATTTGATGAGTGATGGCCTCGGTGGTTGTCGCCGCCGAAAGGCTTGGTTTTGCTACTCGAGGGTTTATGTAGGGTCAAACATTGTCGGTTTGACCTGGAACTTGATGTGGAGCATTTTGGAGGTACTTTTAGACCATCCATAGGCTCTGATTGAAGGTCTGATGTCTTTGATGCTGTCGCCGCGGGAGCTCAGGTTCAGCTGCTGGAGGAGTGAAGTTAGGCCAAATAATTTTGAAATGACCCGAAACTTCATGTGTACTCCTCTCTTGGCTGTTTTGAAGGATCTTGATTTTTTGTTTGATTCTGACAAGATTTGATTTTTTGGAAGTAGCATTGCCTGTTTGTGGTAGGCTGCGGCTTCACGTAACTTTCTTGAGGTTGAAGAGGCAAAGTGACATTTTTGGTGTCAACGTCAGTCTAAATATAAAATGGTCAAACCTCAAAGATATGATGACAAGTCTAAAAGAACTCAATTTTTAATTCCTCTAGTTGGTGGGATTTCAAATATAGACTCCAAAGCTCAAGACCTTAATTAGATGGATACCTAAGGTTAGATTAGATGGATACCTAAGGTTAGACTTTTAGACAAATACTAAGGCCTTGTAATTAGATAAGACCAACCTTTTCCCATTGTTATATGTGTTGTTGGTCATGAGTCTAGTTCTTTCTACTATTCTTAGTATCATCTATAGGTTTCAGATTCATTTGTTTGAGATTTACTTATTGAAAATGCATTTTGAAATTAAAAGGTATTTTATGATAAAATGCCTGTTTATGATCAATTTGATTTGAAAAAAAGAATTTCTTAAAGTTACACCTTCATAATGAATTGATTTGTTTTCCAAATTTGTTTAGATTTGAATGGATTCATAGTCAACCCATATTTGTCAAATTAAATGTTTTTGAAAAATGATTTTTCTTCGTCTTACAAGTCTTTAGTATTTCAAATGGAATTATTTAGAATTGATTTCGTAAAATCTCTTTTCTAAATTAGATTGAACTTGTAGGATAGCCGGTTCAAGGATAGTATGAGTGCAGGTTGTCCTTAACAGTTTTGGACAATTTTTTCTCTAAACTTGATCAGAAGAGCAGGTGTCCCTATTGGCCCATGAAGTGGCCGATCGACTGGACAAGCGCGCCCAATGACTTAAAAACTGTTTCGCTGGGTCATTCTGTTTTAAACAGAATTTCGTCTGTTTCCTAGCCAGGTCGACATCCTAGAACATCTGGTATCATCATCTTTCAATCTACTGGTGCTCTTCTTCAAAGGCTAGGATCAACGTCCGTTATTGAGCATCATTCTTGAACATCTTCCTCATAGCTAAGGGCTTCATTTCTTTGGCATCCTCGTCACTGTTGTTCATCTCCTATGGGCATCCTCTCGACTCCCAGGCAGCGGTCTTTCACTATTTCTTTCTGTCAGAATCCTTCTAGCTTTCAGTAGGAGTTATTACTTTATGTTTTTCAGATAATAAATTGGTTTTGTCAGACACTCTATATGTACCGTCTTTACGACGGAATTTAATTTCAGTTTCTAGTTTGGTGAATAAAAGTTATTCTATTACTTTTGGTACTGAAGTTGTCATAAAGAGGAACGGTACTTTTATTTGTTCTGGCAAGGTAATCAATGGACTTTATCTGTTAACTCCCACAATGTATGAGATACATGATACCGAAACAATTAATAGATCATCATTAAAGAGGAAATCACCTTCATCTAATCCAACAAAACTTTGGCATCTGAGGCTAGGTCATATAAACCTAAACAGGATTGACAGGCTAGTGAAAGATGGTATCTTGCCTTCATTGGTGGTAGAACCAATGCCTGTATGCGAGTCCTGTTTGGAAGGCAAAATGACCAAAAGACCTTTTTCATCTAAAGGCAATAGGGCCAAAGATTTATTGGAATTAGTTCATACTGATGTGTGTGGACCCATAAACATTAGAGCCAGAGGAGGATATGAGTACTTCATCACTTTCACCGATGATTACTCAAGACATGGATACATATACCTTATGCACCGCAAGTCCGAGGCTTTTGAAAAGTTCAAAGAGTTTCGAGCGGAAGCGGAAAAGCAATTAGGTAAAAGTATCAAGACTCTTCGATCAGATCGAGGAGGAGAATATCTTTCTGCTGACTTTATGGGATACTTATCAGAGAATGGGATTCTATCCCAGTTGTCTGCTCCTGGTATGCCTCAACAGAATGGAGTAGCAGAAAGAAGGAACAGAACTCTTTTAGATATGATCAGGTCTATGATAAGTTTCTCAGGATTACCTATATTCTTTTGGGGACATGCCTTGGACACAGCTATGTACATACTAAACCATGTACCATCTAAGTCTGTACCTATGACTCCCCGGGAGTTGTGGTCTGGGCGAAAGCCTAGTCTACAACATTTACACATTTGGGGTTGTCCGGCACACGTGCTAAAAGTTAAGACAGATAAGTTGGAAACAAGGTCGGAAGTATGCACTTTTATAGGATATCCCAAAGGAACTAAGGGTTGGTTATTCTATAATCCCAGAGAGCAAAAAGTGCTTGTCAGCACCAATGCAGTTTTTCTGGAGGAAGATTATATGAATGACCGGAAATCTTTAGAAAAGGTTATCTTGGAAGAAATTCAAGAGCAATCAATTCCAAATCCAAATATAACCGAACTTCAAGAGAATCAGCCCTCTCCTGACCTAGTAGTTACACCAGTGCCTCGTCGTAGTGGGAGAATTATCAGACCCCCTGTGAGGTTCTCGCTTTTAGGAGAGTCTTACGAGGCAATCCCGGAAGAGCAAGAACAAGATCCCTGTAACTATGATGAAGCAATCAATGACATAGACTCGGGACGTTGGCAGGAAGCTATGAAAGCTGAGATGGAGTCGATGTACTGTAATCAGGTCTGGACACTTGTGGACTTGCCTGCCAATATTAAACCTATTGGGTGCAAGTGGGTCTACAAGAGAAAGAGAGGACCGGATGGAAGAGTGGAGACCTTTAAGGCCAGGCTTGTTGCGAAAGGTTATACTCAGAAAGAAGGCATCGATTATGAGGAAACCTTCTCGCCGGTAGCCATGCTCAAGTCCATCAGGATACTCTTATCCATTGCAGCTCATCTTGATTACGAGATTTGGCAAATGGATGTCAAGACGGCGTTTCTCAACGGCCATCTTGAGGAAGACATCTATATGATGCAACCAGACGGTTTTGTAGCTAAAAACCAAGCGCAAAGAGTTTGCAAGTTGCAGAAGTCTATTTATGGACTGAAGCAGGCATCCCGAAGTTGGAACATCCGTTTTGACGAGGCAATCAAGTCTTTTGGTTTTTGTCAAAATCCGGATGAGTCATGTGTGTACATGAAAACTGAAGGAGGCAGGGTAGTTTTTCTGATATTATATGTCGATGACATCCTACTCCTAGGGAGTGACATAGGACTATTATCAACAGTGAAAGTTTGATTGGCTAAGACTTTTGATATGAAGGACTTGGGAGAAGCAAGCTACATCCTAGGGATTAAACTCCATCGAGACCGAAAAAATAGGATGATAGGCTTATCCCAAGCTGCGTACATAGATAAGGTACTGGTACGGTTTGCTATGCAAGATTCCAAGAAAGGTATCACACCTTTCAGGCATGGAATGAACCTTTCCAAGGATCAGTGTCCCAAGACACCTGAGGAAAAGGAACAAATGAGAGCAATACCATATGCTTCGGCTGTGGGTAGCCTCATGTATGCTATGCTATGTACTAGACCGGATATCTGTCATGCAGTGGGCCTAGTCAGCAGATATCAGTCTAACCCAGGGCCTGATCACTGGACTGCTGTAAAATGTATTCTCAAATACTTGAGAAGGACTAGAGATTACATGTTGATTTATGGCGGTGATGAGTTGATTCCAGTCGGATACACGGATTCTGACTTTATGTCAGATAAGGATTCCAGGAAATCAACTTCTGGATATGTGTTTATGCTTGGTGGCGGAGCTATTAGCTGGAGGAGTATTAAACAGGAATGTACCGCTGATTCCACCTCGGAGGCTGAATATGTAGCCGCTTGTGAAGCAGCTAAAGAAGCAGTATGGCTCAAAAGATTCCTTCTGGAACTTGGAGTGGTACTTTTGGCGCGACAGCCGCTCACAGTTTACTGTGACAGCAGCGGGGCAGTCGCACAGTCCAAGGAACCCAGGAGCCATAAGAGCCAAAAACATGTACAGAGGAAGTATCACTTGGTCAGAGAGATTGTGCAGAGAGGTGATATTGCTATCACCAAGATAGCCTCTACAGACAATTTGGCAGATCCCTTTACTAAGCCTTTGACTACCAAAGTCTTTGAGCAGCATGTAGACGGGATGGGCATGAGATGTCAACCAGACTGGCATTGAGCCCAAGTGGGAGATTGTTAGTTTTATGGTCTCAATACCAGCATATGATGTAATAAATTGATTCATTTCTTTATTAATCAATATATTCATGCTTTCCATTTCATGAGATGAATGGTGTTTAATTATATACTTGCACATAACCAATACGAATGACATAATGGTTCATGAGATGAACCGGAGTCCATAAGTATACTAGATATAATACATGTGTATGGATGAGATCCACATACGGGAGACATGTATAATAAATCTTATACTTGAATATCTTCACAACCAGTGATGAGACTGGACATCTCATACTGACAAGGTTGCAGCATTTTGATCACTATGCGATAGTGTGATTTGTCTCGATCATCAGAATGAAAGATTCTGGATCATAGTGCTGGTACATTAGATGTATTGAAGGACCATGAGAAGCACCTTATAAACACTGTCTTTATATTAAGGTCTGCTCTCATAATTCCCTATCAGTAAGCTCTCAATCCTGAGACATTAATGAACTCAAGTTTCTATCTATTCATTTGCTTTGAGTCACCAATGAGTGAGGCCAACTATAGGTCAACACCTCGGTGATTTGGGTATATGGTAGTAGATCTGTGGGACCATCTAATGGTCAAGATGGAATCTATCTCTAATGTCCCCTCGTGCCAATTAATGGATTTATCATTGGTAAGTGTACACCCATTCCGATTAAGAGTTAATTGGAAAGGTACCATTGATCATTATAATTAATTGGGACTCAAGGATAATAAGATATGGATCTAATTTGGAAGACAGGTCCAATTGATCCATGGATATTGATGGAGGGGCCTACTTGTGGTAATAGGGAAGTTTAGGGTCTTCTATGTAATTTATTCCTAAGACTGGAGTGCAATTGCATTTATATAGTGGAGTTATTTGCAATTAACTGTGGGCCCGGATTGCACATGAGATGTGGGGTCGCGTATCCCAGTTGGAGCCAGCTTTCTAAGGAATCCCTAGTGGTCCCCACGCTAGCCCAAGTTACTAATTCTACTTAAACTCTAAAAAGAAGGAATTAGAAAGATACTATTTCTATTTGAAGTGAGACTTCTAATAGTGGTAATAGTAAAAGAAGATAGTTACTAATTATAATGGAAGTATGACTTCTAATTAATAATTAGTAGGAGAGGGAGTTATGGGTTATAAAAGGGAAGGCTTATGGGCTGGACGTCCATACTCATCTCCCTCATTGGAATTCACGCCCATCTCTCCTTGTGCAAGTGTTGCACAACAACCTCTTCTAGTTCTAGTTCTCCTTCTAGTTGCTTAGAGTTTTCTAGTAGTTTTCTTTAGGAGATCCCACCCATCTCCTTGAGAAGAGAATTTGATAATGGGATATAGCGTGGAAGATCACAAGGTGTTGGAGATCTTACTTTGATTAAGTGAAAGCGTTTCATCTTCAAAGAAAGTAGCAACTTCTCCATTAGAGCCCAACCAAGCTCCAAAGGTATAATCTACTTCTTTGTATGTTGTAGATTTATTTGTTGCATGTGTGTTACTGATTTTCTATCTCCTAGATAGATTGAATTACTGATCATGATAGATGAGATAGAGGGTTTGCATCTTGGACACATTGGTAGCCTTCTGGATAGTTGATCTCTGTATCAAGTGGATCAAAAGTTATTGAAACCTATCCTAGAGGCCCACCTAATTTCCAACACCTAGAACATCTGGTATCATCATCTTTCAATCTACTGGTGCTCTTCTTCAAAGGCTAGGATCAACGTCCGTTATTGAGCATCATTCTTGAACATCTTCCTCATAGCTAAGGGCTTCATTTCTTTGGCTTCCTCGTCACTGTTGTTCATCTCCTATGGGCATCCTCTCGACTCCCAGGCAGCGGTCTTTCACTATTTCTTTCTGTCAGAATCCTTCTAGCTTATCCAAGAGCCCCTGAGACCTCATCCAGTCTAGCCGTCCAAGCTCTGTGTTGCTCCTTCTAGTGGATTGTTTGTAGGACTCTAAGTTGGATTCAGATTCATGTGTATGTAGCTGGTCACCTGATTGGAATTGGTTCTCTTGCACAAGGATCTTTTGTAGACCTTTTGGTCCACCTTTGAGTAGTTTTGTTCAGTGATTATCCTCAGGTTCAGTTTCTGCACTCCAACTGTTTGTCAGATTGTCTGAACCACTATTTCATCCCATTCAGTAACTGTCTTTGCTAATAGTCATAGCACTTGTGTGATCATCGTCTACCTTTGACACTTTCTAGTATGGCTCTCACCAAGCAAACCTTCAGGCGTCCTAGCAAGAAATCTAAGACAGGCCCAACTTCATCTTCCCATAAATCTTCGTCTACCTCTCCTGAAGCAGATCCACCTCAAGACGTTTGTTTCAATCCCATCCCTTCACCATCTTCTGTTGTCAAATCATTTCGGGTCAAAAGGATAATAGTGGAGAAGAAGTGCATAGTTGAAGATCTAGTAGATTACGGAGTCCCAGCCATCTTAGAAGCTATTGGTTGGGGTAGTATATCGTCTTGGAGTGGCAACTCATATGCATCTTCGATTAGATTCTCTCATGGCAAAGAGGTGGTCACCACAGAGAAGATTTCCTCCATCTTGGGCATTCCCAGGTCTAATGGACCAAAGATTATTTCTGAAGTTCTTCCCCTTGATGAGAGAGATTCAGTGACTAGAGCTCTCTGTGGTAAATCTGAAAACTGGTCAGCCAAGAATTGTCTTCAGGCTTCTTCCATGATTCCTTCCTTCGTATCATTCATATCATATTCACTCATTCCATCTATCCAAGGAAAGGAATAGAACGAAAGTGACCCCTTACATGGCTAATCTCCTGCACAAGGTGATTTCGGGTGTTCCGGTGTGCTTACCTTCAGTCATCATGCACCACATCATCCGAGTTATCACTGGCTCTCAGCCATGTGTGGCTCCTTTTAGGTTTCTAGTTACCCAGCTCACCAGATCGTATGGTGTGATTCCTCCAACTTCAGAGAGACCTGAGACTACCACTGTCTTCAACAAATCAAGCATTCTCTTAATGAAGCTTCCTTCACCACAGCGAGTGAACCCAGTAGCAGAAGGAGACGCAAAGTTAGAGGCTGCAGAGACAGACTGCAAATCCAGTAGCAAATCAGCCTCATCAGCCAACCCCCCTCAGCAGTGTAGTCTGGGAGATAGATTGACCTCTATTGAACAAGCTGTTACTACTATTCATATAGAGTTTCAGGAGTTTCGAGAAGAGGTATCAGGAATGAAGAAGCTTCTGAAGAAATCCTTGAAGTACCTCTCAAATATCTTCAGTAGCTACAAGTGTCATGTTGATGTGATGCCCCCATCTCCTACAGATTCTTCTTAGATCGTAGGGGGGTATTCATTTTTGTGGGGTAGTGATAGACTGTCACACTTTTTGATGTATCTTTACCTATCAACTGACTGTTATTTTGTTTTGATTACTAAACATGATATTTTGATTTTTGTATTGGTCAAGTAATTAATGAAAATTGTTCTTATCTTAATTTTAAATCAATGAATCTACAGTTTCAAATGACCATCTCTTATCTTCTTGTTATATTCCTCAATTGATGAATGTTTATGATGCTTTGAACTACATATTCTCTCAATTAATATCTTTTGTCTTAGCTTCATTCAAACACTGCATAGACAACCTATATACATGAAAACCTGTTCTGCATTACATTTTCAATTTCATTTGGTAACAAGTGCTGCTAAAAGGTAATTGTTTTCTCTTGTATACAGGTTCCTTTGCAATTTGATGACAAAGGGAGAGAGAAGATCAGATCTAACAAAGGGGGAGATCTATCCAAGGAACAAAGAGGGAACAAAGAGGGAGAGCGCTTGAATGTGAATCGAAGTCCAGAGAGCATAAAGGAAAAGCTTAGAGCAAGGGGAGATCTCTAACGAAGGGGGAGAGAACTTGAAAGAGTAAAAAAAAAAAAGCTCACGAAAAATCGGTCGTTCGATCACGACAAATCGGTCGTTCGATTAAAGCTGCATTCAAGAGGTTTCAAGAACAGTACATTTCAGAAGGGCTAAAGTTCTAAAAGTATTGTGATTGTCACGCCCCCGGATCGAGACCGAGCCAACCAAGTCCTTAATCTGGGGCCGCAGTGTGGCGAGCTAGAAAATTTCGCCCGTTTACGCTGTTTTCCCACAGGTTTCCGCGGTGAGGATTCCAAAACTGATCCTTCATTATCATGACAAACATATTCACAATATACAAAAATGCGCGGAAACAATGTAGCAAACTATTAATCAATTTAAAAGCATAAAATGGACAATCAAGCCTTGTATCAAAAGAGAAAGATATCATAAGCAAGCCCATAGTTAATTTAAGTTTAATACAATCACAAAAGTAGTTTAGAGTTATACAATTCCCATAAAAAAAGGCAACAAAGGCTAAAGTATCAAGTTCCCAAAAGTAAACATCAATCCCAAAATGTAATTCGTCTCATCACCCAATCCGACGTCTAGATGACATCGTTGGGCTGCCACTCTTGTCTAACCAGTGGTTCTACCGCCTCCTCCTCGCGCTCCGCCTCAGAGGTAGTGGGGTCGAGATCTGGCACCAAACAAGAGAGTATCAGACACGACGGTCTGGCAAGCAAATAAAACAGATAATGGAGTGACAAGTATTTGTAAAACATTATAGGATCATTATAATACATTTGAAAGTCTAAACAATAAATATCGATGAAGTAGAAAAACAATTTCTAAAACATTGACTATTTTAAAGAACATAACGAACTGAGTAAAAACAATGACAATCCACATTTAGCTATATTCTCTTATTACCGAAGTAACAAGAGCACACAAATAAATAGCCGTTGCCATAAAAATGGCCGGAACAAACAAAAGTCGTTGCCATGGCCGGAAAAGCCGTTGCCATGGTCGGACCATACAAATAGCCGTTGCCATGGCCGGAGGAAACAGAGGGGTCCAAACTGCAGTTGGCAAATAATTTGAAGATCCCAAGCCGGGTGATCAGCCCAACTAGGTGACCTAAGTTTAGTGGTGTCATTCAAAACTTGAATCGGTATAAATCAAATCATAGCAATATATTTTAAAATCGATAAGAGGAACTACTCAGAATAAATACATACTAACAATTACAAACGAAACAAACAAGTAGCCTTACCGATATTTTCAAACGTGGCGAACCACTCAAATCTATTTCAAATCAATTTGTAGAAAACATACAATTTTCTCTAACTTGGAATGAAGAAATGTGTAGTGGTTGAGTGGCTTACCTAGGGTCGCCTCGATACATACTTAGTTCCTCAAGTCGGTCTATAAGTGAAGGGTTTGGTACCACTAAAGATCTCCGACATTTAAGGACATAAAGTATACATCAAGACTAAGTTATTTCCCCCAGTAATTCCAATATCAAACATTCTTTCATTTTCCCCATGTGATTTACACAATTCAAGGAATTTCAATTTCAGTATTTCAATTCCTGGCTTCCATACATCATATTTAAATTCTTGGGCTCCCATACATCGATAAGGGACCTACACACCATAAACAAGAGGGAGAAGGGTGGCAGGAAACAGGCCTGGGCAGTACCCAGGTCTGCTCGAGCGACCCTATCCAGAGACTAGTCCACTCGAGCGGCCCATGGGTTCACTCGAGCGGGCCAACTTCTGGCTCGCTCCCTGTCAGGAAGAGCCTAGTCCGCTCGAGCGGGCGTTGAGCTTCTGCCATGTCCGTTCTGTGCAAAATTATGCACCTGTTTTGCATTTTACTGATTCTCCTTTCCTTCCTTCTTCCTTCTTTCATTTCCACCTTCCATTCCCACACATACTAAACCTTTCATAGCATTAAACAATCTCCATTCAACCAATCATAAACATCACAATTCATTACAAATATCATTCAATTTAAGAAACAAAACATAATTATAAACACATACAAATTTTGAGAAGTGTCCACTACTGATTAAAGATTATCAATTGACAAACAAAACCAGATTATTGAAAACAACAATTAGAGAGAGATAGACATAACCCACAACTGAAACCTTTTAAAAATCAATTCATTACTTGTAGAAAGGAACAACACAATATAGAGAGTATGAAGATCCAGGAATTTTAAGAGAAATCAACATTAAGTTGCATGCATCACATTGTCTAAAATAATCACTTGCCTCAAGACAAATGGGTTCCACAATCACTCCAATAATTCCCTTATCTGCTCCAATCTACACCAAAAACCCCCATGAAAAACACTCAAAACTCCAACATTTTGAAAAGAGAAGGAGCTCTCCAAGAACTCCTTTGCATGCATGAAGAAAGGGTTCTAAAGGGTCCATTAAAACCAGAATTCGAAATGGAAGCCATTACTAACCTTTTTTTTTTTTTGAGCTCTAGACAAGAAGAAGAGCTTGGAGAAGAAGATGGGTTCCAGCTAAATATTTCAAAAATGGGTTCTTTGGAAAGCCAAGAGGATGTTGGATAGATTGGTGAAGTCAAATCTTCACTTAGCATCCAAAAAGAAGGACATGCAAAAGAGTGTTAGATCTATGTTGTGTTACAATTTGATGGTCAGTCTATGCATTCATCTTCATCACCTCATCTAGTTTCAAAATTGCATCTTGGTATCTAGAAAATCAAGGTTGTCTATCACGTTTGATCAAATCCATCATTAGAAGACTTAATCTTGATTTCTAACATGTTTTATTTGACTTTAATATCTTTAGAACTCTTTGAAAGAATTATTTTTTAAAAGCATATTAGGTCAAACCTTCAGAACATCTGGAATTTTGACTGTATATCCTGTCAGTCAGGTTTCGACTAACCGACTAGTGAATCGAGCTCAACCGAGCCTTTGTCGGTTCCATTTCCAGTAAGGTGCTTTTCTGTAGGTCAGCCTGTCGGTCGTGGTTCAGTTAACTGAACATGGTTTAGGACCTGACCGAACTCTATTCGGTTCCGTTTTCGGAGAGCATGTATTTTCAGTCATGTTGTTCTGTCGATCAGGTGGCGGTCACATTTCGGTCGACCGAACAAGTTTTGGTGAACCGACAATAGAATTGGTTCAAAAAATATGACCGTTGGAATTCTATCCGTTGAGTTTGGCTGACCGAACGCTGTTTGTCGGATGACCGACCATAGAGCCATTTTGAAGAACTTTTCCTATATATATATTCTCTTCTTCCTTGTTTTCTGAGTTGAGACTTTTGGAGACCAATCTTGGGGGTTTTCTGAACATCATTCAAATCCAGGATTGGGGAAACTCAAGGGAGCAAGATGAGCAACTTGGAAAGACAAAGCTTGGTTTCTACAGTTAAACATCTTGGTAAGCCTTGCTCTTCTCATATCATTAGTTGCATGCTAGTTTATTTTATTGGAGAATCCTTTGTAGCATGATAACTATAAAATGTTGAATCCTTTACTCTTCTTCAACCTTTGATGTTTATAGTATTGGATTCTTCATCTTGATTCAAAACTAAGCTATTCTCATTTTGATAAATCATGCTTTTCCTAAATCCTTGATTTCTATTATAGCATGACTCATTTACTTAGTTGAATCTTTATCAAGTTGTTTTCATTTCAAGAACTCATAGGAAAAACTATTTGGTGTTTGAAAACTACTTTGCTTATGCATCACATGTTTAGTCTTAACTAGTTTCATACAGCTTGTGAGCCTTTGATTTTCATATCATCAACAAGCTAGTATTTTTACATGTGATTTGCATATTACTTCAATCGATCTATTTTTGTGTTTTAAACTTTGAAATGCTTTAAGCATACATTTTTAAGTTTTCATTGGAACCTTGATTGAAGCTTTCACACAAGCACTTTCATCTTTCATCTTTGCATTTCATAGAGTGTGAGTTTGATTTACACTTTCATATCATCCTAATTTAGAGGCATTGTATTTGAGCTTTAATTGTAATCTCTTAAAGTGTCTGTGTAGACACTACTTTGAGAGAAAATCTTCTTTTTGTAAAGGTTATTGCTTAGCCTAAGAAAAGCATAGTGTAGAGGTTATTGCTTAGCCTTAGAAAAGCATTTTGTAAAGTTTATTGCTTAACCTAGAAGAGCACATTGTTAAAGGTTATTGCTTAGCCTATTGAAAAGCATAGATAGTGGAAATCCGGTGGAGTGTTGGATCACAAGCCGGTAGTGAAATTCTTGTGTTGTGGTGATTCTTGTGATGTTTGATTTAATTGGCTTCCGCATTCAGTTTTATTATCATCACAAGTGACTAGTTAATTTAAAGAAGTTTAAAATTGGACAATTTGGTCACAAAGTTGTATCTCACCCTATTCAACCCCCCCTCCCTCTAGGGTAAGGATCCCAGACTTTCAGAGAGAATTGGCTGGAAAGGAGAATTCCCTCTCTTAGGTTAGTTATTGCAGGAAAAATGGAAATGAAGAAGAAAACCAACGTGGGTTTTGAAGAGTTAAGTGGACTGTGGGCCCCATTGCCCCCCCAAACTTCACATGGTTGGAACTATCATTTGTGGGGGTCTCGGATGAGATCGACGAAGAAGACAAAATTGATCGTCGAAATATCTAGTTTCCAAAAAGTGTATTTTCCTCATGATTTGCAAATATCGAAATTCATGCACAAATTTGGTGTGAAAAGACATTTTTCCCTTTTTCTCGAAAAACGTGATTTCTGAGTTTCAAATTCAAATGGAAGAAACATGAGATTTATTGAGATTTATAAAACAAATTGAAAGGAATAAAAATCAGAATTTTTTGAAATAAAGAATGAATCCCCCAAACTAACACGCGTCACACGGGCACCCCTGCCTGTGTCAAACTAAGTTCAATGGCTTTCAAAATTCTCCAAAGCTATTCAAAAGTCTAATCTAGCTAAAAATCAAGCTAATCATCCTCTAATCCCACCTAAAGACTAAACACGGCTAAACAATAATTAATCTTACTAAACCTGGGTCGGGGTCTGACATCCTCCACCCCTTAGGGCATTTGGTCCTCCAAATGAAAGACTAACCTCTGGTAGCAAGTGAGGGTACTCCTTCTAAACCTGATAACACAATTCCCAAGCAGCCTCTTCCAGTCCATGATTTTCCCAAAGAACTTTTACCCAATGGATTGTTCGAGTCCTCAATTATTGCTCTGTCGCATCAATAATCTTGACCGGTTTCTCAACATAGGTGGCATCTTCCCAAACCTCCAATGGCTCATGATGTAACGCGTGTGAAGGGTCTGAAATATATTTCCTCAACGTTGACACGTGAAACACATTGTGCACACCTGGAAGTTCTGGTGGTAAAGCTAGTCTGTAGGCCACATCACCAACACGACTCAAAATCTCGTATGGCCCCTATGAATCTCCTTGACAACTTACCCTTTTGCCCAAACCTTAAAAAAAACTTTATCTCCTACTTGGAACTATAGGTCTCTTCTTCGAACATCTGCATAACTTTTTTGTCGGGTTCTAGCAATTTTCAAGCATTCATGAATGAGTTTAACTTTTTCACTTGTCTCACCAATCAAAGTCGGTCCATGAAAGTTGCGTTCTCCAACTTCTTCCCAACATACTGGAATTCTGCATCTCCTGCCATACAGTGCTTCAAAAGGAGCCATTCCTATGCTCGAGTAGTAGCTATTGTTATAAGCAAATTCACAGAAAGGTAAACTCTCATCCCACTGAGTCTTGAAATCAAGTATGCAAGCCCTAAGCATATCTTCCAATATCTGAATAGTTCTTTCTGACTGGCCATCTGTCTGCAAGTGATACGCTGTACTAAACTGAAGCTTCATACCCATGGACTCATGCAATGTCTTCGAAAATCATGAGACAAATCTGCTATCTCTATCTGAAGTAATAGAAACTGGTTGACCATGACGACTGACAATCTCTTTCACAAATGCTTCTGCAAGAGGTAGCATGTGCATCTTTTTCCCTGTCTTCAATGGAATGAAATGTGCAGACTTCATGAGACGGTCAACTATAACCCAAATTGCATTGTTGCCTCTGCTAGTAGTCGGTAGCCCTGAGACGAAATCCATAGTGAGATGTTCCCATTTCCACTGTGGGATTTCTAACGGTTGTAAAAGACCTGGTGGCTTCTGATGTTCTGCCTTAACCAACTGACAAGTCAAGCATCTGGATACAAAGGCTACTATTTCTCTCTTCATATTGTTCCACCAAAATCTATTCTAAAAATTGTGATACATCTTCGTACTCCCCGGGTGCATAGAATACCTGGTGCTTGAGCTTCTACCATTACGTCATTCCTCAAATTATCTATCTTTGGAACACAGAGTCGGTCACAGAAGTAAAGTACTCCATCCACAATTCGAAAATCTGGACGTTCTGAGATGTGCTCTACAATTTTAGCCAAATCTGGATCTTGCAACTGATTCTCTTTGATGTTTTGAATGAAGCCAGGTTCCGACACCGACATATTTGCTAACATAACACCCTTTCTGAGCGGTTGGAATTTAACTCCCAAGTTTTAAAACTGCTGAAAATTATAAAATCCTTGCAAACTGGCCACACTTACTGACTTTATGCTCAATGCATCTGCCACTACCTTCACTTTCCTCGGATGATAAATCATTGGGAAATCATAATCTTTGATGTACTCCATCCATCTCCTCTGTCTCATGTTCAATTCCTTCTGAGAAAATAGATACTGGAGACTGCGGTGGCCCGAATGGACTTCAAAATTTTCTCCATAAAGGTAATGTCTCCACATTTTCAATGCAAACACAACTACTGCCAATTCTAGGCCATGTGTTGCATAGTTTTTCTCGTGCTCCTTTAACTGTCTTGAGCCATACTCTATGACTTTGCCATCTTGCATCAACACACAACTGAGTCCCACATTCATAGCATCGGTATAAATCACAAAACCACCACTGCCTGAAGGTAAAGTGAGAATAGGTGCGGTAGTTAATCTCTTTTTCAGCTCCTCAAAACTGGTTTCGCACTATTATGACCACATAAATAGCACATTTTTCCGGGTCATTTTGGTCAAAGGCGCTGCAATAGATGGAAATCTTTGCACAAACCTTCTGTAGTAGCCTGCTAGACCTAGAAAACTCCTGATTTTTGTCACATTTTTCGGTCTTTCCCATTTGATCACTGCCTCAATTTTTTTGCTGGATCGACTGCCAAACCTTCTTTAGAGATGATATAACCTAGGAAAGCAACTTGTTCTAGCCAAAATTCACACTTTCCAAGCTTAGCATACAATTGATTGTCTCTTAGAACCTATAGTGACGTCCTCAGATGTTGCTCATTATCTTCTCTAGACTTGGAATACACCAATATGTCATCAATGAAGACAACTGTGAACTGATCTAAATAAGGCGTAAAGATCTTGTTCATTAAGGCCATCAACACTGCTGGTGCGTTCATCGGTCCAAAGGGCATTACTAAAATTCATAGTGTCCGTATCTAGTCCGGAAAGTTGTTTTTGGTACATCCAATTCTCTAACTCTCAACTGTTGGTATTCGGACCTCAAGTCAATCTTCGAAAGGTACACTGCTCCTTGCAACTAATCAAACAACTCATCTATCGATCCTTGGCAATGGATATTTATTTTTGATGGTCATGTGGTTCAATCTTCTGTAATCTATGCACATTCTCAAGCTTCCGTCCTTCTTTTTAACAAACAACACTAGGGCTCCCCAAGGTGAGATACTTGGTCTAATGAAACCCTTTTCTAACAATTCTTGCAACTGAAGTTTCAGCTCACCTAACTCTGTAGCAGCCATTCTGTATGGTGCAATGGAGATCGGAGCAGTCCCTGGCATCAACTCTTGTGAATTCAATTTCCCTAACCGGTGGCAAACCTAGAATTTCTTCTGGAAATACATCTGGAAACTCACACACAATGGGGATTTCCTCCACCCCTTGGGATTGTTTATCCTCCGTGATAAACGCTATGAATCCCTCACATCCACTTTTCAATAATTTAGCTGCTGACAATGCTGAGATGAAACTAGTCTGTGATACTCTTTTCTCTCCATAAAATTTCACTTCCATTGGCGCTCCATCCAACTTGAAAGAAATGGTTTTGTTAAAATAATCCATAGTGGCATGATGACCTGCTAACCAATCCATCCCTAAAATGACATCGAAGTCATGCATATCCAAAAGGATAAGGTCTGCTGGAAAAGTAATCTCTCCTATCTTAACTGTGCAACTAGGGTGATATGTGCTACACACAACTTGTTTCCCTACTGGTGTTGTGACAGTTAGAAAAAATTCAAGTTCGCTAATAGGTACATTAATCAATTTAGCAAACATAGGAGACAAGAAAGAGTGGGTAGATCGAGGATCAAACAATATTTTAGCTTCTACTCCACAGACAAAGACAGTACCTTCTCTTTTTTCTGAGATTTTCTGATCAATTTTCCGGTGATCCGATCTTTTGGGTTTTCGATCCCTTCTTCTTGGAATGACCTCCCCTTTTATAGGCTTTTGGTTATGAGGGCGGGGGGGGGGGGGGGGGTGTTATGGGCTTTAAATGTAATAAAGCCATATAATGGGAGGAGTTACAAGTTTTAATTCATTATTTTTGTAACTCCATTCTATTGGCTTCTGATTGGCCGATGGAGAATTAAGAGCCTTGAATCGCCTTTAAGCTCCATGATGGGAGGGGTTACATGGGTTAATGCCATGTTTATGGCTGACCAGTAACTCCCATTTTCTTGCTTCTGATGGGGCCATCCAAAATAATGAGTTAATGATCACATTAACTTGTCATAAAGCGGATCATTTAACTGCATTAAGTGGTCGCCAAGTCCCTTGAAGGGTCGTGGGCCATGCTGCATGTTTTGGAATTCTTCTTGCGATGATCGCCGATGGATCTTCATGCTGATCGATGTCGGATGACCATGCAACTTCAGATATTGATTGCTACCAGTGGGCTGGTGTCACCTGTCCTGTCGATTTCTCGATCGATCGGGCAGAAAGTGCGCTTTCTTGGTTGGCCGGTTGGTGACTTCAAAGCGATCAATGATGATTTGATGCTCTTGATGACAGACTCGTGATGTTGACGAAGATCGATGGATTTTGTGCCTCAAAAGTCAGAATTGGAAAACCATAGGGGCTAGACATCTCGAAACTCCAAAAGGGATCGAAAAATGGTCCTTCGGCGAAAATTCGGCGACCCAAATTTCCAAGGTTGCCAGCAGGGTCGCCGGCGACCATGGGCCAAGGTCGCCGGCGACCATTGGCCAAGGTCGCCGGCGACCATGGGGATTTTTATCCCTTTTGGTTGCCGATTTTCGGCCGTCTTACCGGTTTTTTAGATTCTTTTTTCTTCGGCATTTTTCCTTACATTTTTGTACATATCTTGGTTTGATTTCCCTGCAGAAAACTTGACGAGAAGCCTTGCGTATCAGAGTGCAAAGCTTCTGATTTTTTGGGAAAACCGAAGACTTTGTCGCGCAGAGTTGCGATTTGCCGTTAGAAGCTAGAACTGGGTCAAACGATGTCGGAATGACCTAAAATTTGAGGTGAAGCCTCCTGAGCAATAAATAAGACCAACCATAGGCTTTTGCTTGATTCTGTCGCGAGGAAGATGTCATGCTTTGATGTATGGTCAACCGATGTCCGATTGACTTGAATCTTGACATGGAGCGAATTGGAGTCATTTTGAGATGATCCATTAGCCCTGATTTGGAAACCATGGTCCCGGGGAGCTTCGCCGTCGGGAGGCCTGATTTGGCTTCGGAGAGTCAAAGTATAGTTAAATGTTGTCGAAAAGACTTGAAACTTGACATATAGCCCTTTGGAAGCATTTTGAAGTCACCCATGTGCTATGTTTGATGAGTGACGGCTTCGGTGATTCTCGCCACCGAGAGACTTGATTTTGGTGCTCGATGGTTGATACACGGTCAAACGTTGTCGGTTTGAGCTGAAACTTGACGTGGAGCCTTTTGGAGGTACTTTGGGACCATCCACATGCTCTGATCGAAGATTTGATGTCTTCGACGTTGTCGCCACCGGGAGCTCCTATTCAGTTGCTGGAAGAGTGAAGTTAGGCGAAATAATGTTGAAATGGCCCGAAAATTCATGTGTACTCTTCTTTTGTTTGATTCTGACAAGATTTGATTTTTGAAGTAGCATTGCCTGTTTGTGGTAGGCTGCGGCTTCATGTAACTTCTTGATGTTGAAGAGGTAAAGTGACATTTTTGGTGTTAACACTGCCAAATTTTGGTTATCACCAGAAAACAAGCTTTACCGACGGTCCTACTCGGGACCATACTTACAATGCGTCAACCTACCCGATTGACGTAGAGACCTTGTTATGGGAAATCAATGAGGGGTTCTATGGGGGGCACATTGGAGGACGAAGCTTGGCCCACCAAGCTATGTCACAGGGCTATTGGTGGCCATACATGCAGAAGGATGCCTTGCAGTTCGTGCAGAAGTGCAAAAGATGTCAACGCTTCGGCAAAGACATCCATCAGTCTGCTGAGCAGCTAAACTCAATAGTGAGTCCTTGGCCGTTCGATAAGTGGGGAATTGATATTGTTGGACCTATGCCAAGGTAGGCATGTAATTTTAGATTTCTCATAGTTGTTACTGATTGCTTAACCAAGTAGGTAGAAGCAGAACCTCTGGCCCATATTAGGCACTACCTCAAAATGCTTGATTAGTGACGGAAACTTACGGGATTACTGACGGCTAAAAATTGTTGGTTATTACGATGAAATTACCCCCTCGCTTCTGCCAGAATGGCGACAAATTTATTGTCGTATACACATTAAAAATACCGTTGAATAAAGACCGTTGCCTCCTAATAAGTTTTTTACTCTCCTTCGCGCGCGCCTGTTCCACTACCCTATTTCATTTCGCGCCCTAATATTATAACCTATAGCATCTCTCCCGCTTGAATCTCTTGTGAAGACACTCAGACTGCTCCCTTCCGGCATCTTCTTGCAGAGACTCCGACATCAATCTCCCTACAGGTTCTCTTCCTCTTCTCCTCTTCTTCTTTTATTTCCTTTATTTCTATTTCTTTATCTTCTCTCCTCTGTTTTTTTCATTCCCCATCGCCTCTTTCTCATTCCATTTTATGTCTTTTCTTTCTTTTTTTTTCCAAACCTCTTTTATGTTTTTGATGTCATGGGGCTTTGTTGGTGTATTGGAAGTCTGAGATTTGGAGTCTGTGTTTGAGGTTCGGTTGATGGAGAACGGGTTTTGGCCAAGAAAAGGTCTTGGGAATAGGTGTAGGGTTTGACTATGGGTGTGGGACTTTAATGGAGACCTATGTGGTTAGGGACGGTGGGGGTGGCGGTGGGGGTTGGGGCTGAGGTGAATGTGGTTTAGTTGGATTTGGCAAGGGTTTGCTTGGTGATGGGATTTTGGTTACAGTTTTTCACATCAAATGCCTAATAAATTTTGACCGTTGCCCACTCTATCCTAAAATCTGAAATCCATTTGGATATGTGTGTTGATGATCCTCTTTTTCTCATTGAGTAGTATGGTCTAAAGTGTTTAAGTTTGTTTTACTTCTGTAATCAGCTTCCTATTTGAAGATTTGATATGCGTACTATGATTCAATGCCTAGATAGAGTTTTGTGTATATATTAATAGTTTCCAAAAGCCTGAATCAAACCATTAAGAATTGCACAACTACATTTTAAAAGCATGTCTTGATAGATTTCTTCTTAATAAGTGACTGAAATATCTTCAAGGTCAATCACTCCATTTTTCTCTCCATCCAACTCAAACACATTTAAAGAGATACAGGAGAGCTGGTTATCCACTCTGAGCTAGGCAAGCATTGGGCCTCAAGCCGCCCAGCCATGTGCCTGGACAGCTGGTTGTCCACTCTGTTTTGAGCTTTGCATGCATGCATTCATACCATTTCAAGTGGCATTCCTTGATTTTCTCTTTTATTTGAAGCTACTTGTCAGTTTTTTACTTATGTACTTATTCCTAATTATTTTCTCTCTTATAACTCCGTACATCCCTCTTGTTATGCATATCTCTGCAACATTTTCTTTCACTTCTTGTTTCTTCATTTCCTAAGATTCAACTTCATATAATATTGTAGGTCTAAGCGCTGCTGTTGTTTGGTTAGAATAATTAAACTGATGTTGGAATCACTAAAACCCTATTTTGTGAGACCTCTTTAACTCAAATCAATATGGGCACTTGGTGCTATGTCGATAAGGTGGTGATACAGTTGGCTATTGTTGTGAAATTGGTAGATGCATATGTTTTTTTGCTAGAATTAATTTAGTAATTAGCAACAAAGATAATTACATTTTGTTTCTCTATCCTGATGAGTGTATCCGCAATAACTTTTGGGCTGATTGGGATTTTCAAAAATTGAGTATGCATAAATGAGGTTTATTACATTCACTTCACTAACACCCTTGTTGTTTATTGGTGTAGACCAGAGACATGTTGCAGATGTTATTTTTTTTCATACGAGAATGTTTATTCAATCATGCATCCATCTATAGGGTTATTTTAATAGTTAGCTGTGAATGAATGTTTATATTGTCTTACAAACAACTAGGATAACTCTAATTTCTTATTTCGGTATTAAAATCTTTTGTGTTGGAATGAAATGGGTTGATGTTCCTAAATGAACATATGTGTGTGTGATTAGAGTAATCTATGATAGGATCATAGTTCTCTAACTAATTCTATGGTTGATTTTATTCATGATTAAATGATTTTTATTCGCTTGGTTGAAATTATTCATGTTTTTCAAGAACCTCTCCTCTCTATACACGCGGACCGAGACCCTACTCTGTGTACTCTTTTTCTTCACACACCATTGGTATGACCTTGATTTTTTTCTCTTTTTTTATTGAGAAGCTATTTACTTTTCTTCTCAACTTTGTTCTCTTATTCCTCTGTCGAAGATGCATGTGTTCTTTTACATGGTAGGATTTTGTGATTCTTCCTTAGTTGCTGATTGTTTCAATCTAAAAGGTACTGAAATGGGTTCTTACATTATCATTGATGAATTGTTTTATATTTTTTTTTCTTTCGATAATTTTTTCTACTTTCCTTAGAGATTGGATGAAGAGAAGAGTGACATCCTAATTTATTGTGATTTAGTGGGCCCTCCATCTAAAAGAGGCTTCATAAGATAGTTGTAAGTGGGTTGGGACGAAGAGCATTGAGCATGCACATTGTATGAATTGTTTAAACCTGAGTTCCCTTACCAAGACTAGATCACTCTATTAAAGATTAATTACACTAATGATAATATCATGTGGGAATCGAGTCATATATTCGTATTTAACCATTTCATGTACCTTTTTCCATGGATTTATTTTTTCAAAACGTGGCCCCAAGCAAAGAGTGGATAACGGCACCAAGGCTTTCTAATGAATACTTAGAAGGCATTGAATCATTCTTTGATTTCATAAGAGCTAATAAACATAAATTAGGAAGTGATGACTAGTATTGCTGCCCATGTGTCAAGTGTCACAATTTGATAGGAGGGAAGAAGACATTAAGAGATATTCGTGTTAGGGATTTTGTATTTAGCAATTTGATGGATGCATTATCATTTTCATCATAATTTGAATTTTCACATGAGCATTGATTTAGTTAAATCATAAACTTGAAATTTTGATTTTCACATGCATTGGTTTTTAAGGCTTTTAAAAATCTCAGTTCATGCATGTTTTGATTTTAAACTTGGATGCATTTTTTTTTTGTAAAAGAAGTTTTATAAATCAAGCAAGCCTTTGAGTTTTAAATATTTCTAATCATATTAGGCTTTTTATGTTTCATGTTTTTAAACCCTTAGAATGATTTAATATATGATTCCCAGCTTTATTTATTGGCCCAAAATTCCCAAAATAGAAAACCTTTGAAATATGCAAAAAAACGGGAATTTAGTCCTTGGGCCCGGGTCAACCCACAGTGTGGTCGGTCGACCGAGATAAGAGCCATTGGGGCTTTTTCAAACAGTCATTTTTCTGACCATTGAAGGGCAGGTCGACTGGGCAGATGAGCAGGTCGACCGAGGACTAGCCGTTGGGCATTTTTTGGTATAAATACAAGCTCGTTCCTTAGCCAAATTTGAGAGACCAAGAGGCCCTCCTTGAGATGTTTTGAGGCCAAACAAAGGGGAATGAGCTATGGGAGCTAGTTGGTCATTTGGAAAGCTAAAGCTTGGAATCAATAGTTAAATCATCTAAGTAAGCTTGCTTTTCTTAATCATATGTTTTCATGCTTTGCTTTAATTTTGGTAAAACTTTTCTAGCATGTTAAACTATGATTTGTTGTGTCCTTAACATGTATATATTTTGAATTGATTTATTGTTTTGGATGCATCACCTTAATTCAAACCAAGTAGTACTTAAATTGTTATATCTAAGTAAATCATATTTTGAAAACATCTTTGAAATTATATGTAACATGATTCCTATACTTGGTTGAATCTTTGGTTGTTGTTTTTCATCATAAGAAAATCTCTTTCGAATCTATCTTATGTTTTGGATTCAACAACTTCACAAATCACATGTACTTTTGTTTTAAAGTTTAACAACTTGTTTAAACATTGATTGGTATATTATTTTCAAGTTGATTTTTAATTACATGTGATTTGACCCTTAACTTTAATCAAATCTATTTATGTGTTTTACACTTTCAAATGCTTTAAGCATACATTCTTTGAGCTTCATTTTTAAATTGATTGAAGTACTTTTGCATCACATTTTTTGTTCTCTGAATTTCACAACTTGTTTAGAATAGATAGGTATATCTTTTACAAGTTGTTTCTAACATGTGATTAGCATTCTTTCCTCATTCATAAATGTTTTTATGAGCTAAAACTTTTAAAAGCCTTTGGCATACATTTATGAGCTTTAATTTTCAAATTGATCGAGGACATCATGCATACACACTGAGCATACATCTTTGCATTCATATAGTGTGTGTGTGTGTGAATTAGATTTTCACTTTCATATCAGCCTAATTAAGAGGCATTGTAATGAGCTAAATATGTATCTCCATCAAGTGTAATCTAGACACTACTTAGAGAGAGAACCAACCTTTTGGTTGCATAGGTTATTGCTTAGCCTTAGAAAAACATAATGTAAAGGTTATTGCTTAGCCTTGAAAAGCATAATGTAGAGGTTATTGCTTAGCCTATTGAAAAGCATAAATAGTGAAAATCCAGTGGGGTGTAGGAACACAAGCCGGTAGTGGATGTAGGCATTGAGGCCGAGCCACTATAAATCTTTGTGTGATGGTGCATGCTATGTGGTGATTGTGTTTATTAGCTTTCGCATTTTGTTTGTTAATCATCACAAGTGACTAGTTGTTTTAAAGAAGTTAAAATTTATCTTAATTGGTCACTAGGTAGTAGATCACCCTATTCACCCCCCTCTAGGGTAAGGATCCAGGACTTACAATTCCTACACATTTAATATGTGATGGTATAGATGCAACTTACACAACATGGTTCCATCATGGAGAAATACATCCTCATAGTCGTGTCAATGTAGGGAATGGTAGTGGTAATGAAGATGCATTCCCAAGAATGGTCGATATGGTGGATGACTTATTTGGACATGAGCATGGCGAGAATGCTGTTGAAGCTCAAGGGAGGGTTTGTTCATCTGCCTATTCTAATGAAGCTGATGATGAAGAATTTCCTCAAGTTCAGGATCATTCAACGGAGAATATTTGGTACAAGAAGTTGATGGAGGATGCAATACAGCCACTATATCCCTCGTGTCGAGTTGAACATACAAAGTTGTCGGTGACGGTTGATTTATCGAGCATGAAGGCTCGACATAAGTGGTCTAATGAATGTTTAACGAAGTTGTTACAGATGTTCATAAATATTCTACCAGAAGAGAACAACTTGCCTAATAATACCTATGCGGCCAAGAAGATGATCAATTTTTTTACGTATGGAGTGCAAGATTATCCATGCATGCAAAAGTGATTGCATACTTTATTGGAAAGAGCATGAAAATAGGGTTGATTGTCCTACGTGTGGTGAAAGCGGGTGGAATCCGGAGAATGTATCAAAGCCAAGAAGCAAACCTAAGCCATGGAAAAAGGTTAGATACTTTCCATTAACACCACGGTTGCAAAGAATGTATAGCGTATCTGTTGACACCAAAAATGTCACGTTGCCTCTTCAACCTCAAGAAAGCTACGTGAAGCCGCAGCCTACCGTAAATAGGCAATGCTACTTCCAAAAAATCAAATCTTGTCAGAATCAACCAAAAACTGCAAGATCCTTCAAGACAGGCAAGAGAGGAGTACACATGAAGTTTCAGGCCATTTCAAAATCATTTGGCCTAACTTCTCTCCTCAACAAGCTAAACAGGAGCTCCCGGCGGCGACAACATCGAAGACATCAAATCTCCAATCAGAGCTTGTGGATGGTCTCAAAATACCTCCAAAAGGCTCCACGTCGAGTTCCAGGTCAAACCGACAACGTTTGGCCCTGCATCAACCCTCAAACAGAAAAATCAAGCCTCTCGGTGGAGAGAACCACCGAGGCCATAACTCATCAGTCAGAACACATGGCTGGCTTCAAAATGCTTAAAAGGGGCTACACGTCAAGTTTCAAGTCATTTCGACAACATTTGACCAGACTTTGACTCTCGGAAGCCAAATCAGGCCTCTCGGCTGCAAAGCTCCCCGGGACCATGGTTTCCAAAACAGAGCTAATGGATCATCTCAAAATGACTCCAATAGGCTCCCATTCAAATTTCAAGTCAATCGGACATCGGTTGACCACACGTCAAAGCGCGACTTCTTCGTCGCGATAGAATCAAGTCTACCGGCGATAGGACCCCACATGGCTTCAAAACTCAAACAAAAGCCTATGGTTTGTCTTATTTATTGCTCAGCAGGTTTCACCTAAAATTTCAGGTCATTCCGACATCGTTTGGCCCAGTTTAGGCTACTGATAGCAAATCGACAGCTCTAGGCGACAAAGTCTTCGGCTTTCCATGAAAATTGGAAACTTTACACTCCAAAATACAAGGATTCTCATCAAGTTATCTACAGGGAAATCAAGCCAATAAATGTGCAAAAATGTCAGGAAAAATACCGAAGAAAAAAGAATCGGAAAAGACAGAAGAAAGGCCGAAAAACATCTACCAAAAGGGGAAAAACCCCCATGGTCGCCGGTGACCCTGGAAATCCAGGTCATCGGATTTCCGCCGAAAGGGCGTTTTTCGACCCCTTTTCGTGTTTCGAGATTTTCGGTCCCTATGGTTTTCTAAAATTCTGACTTTCGAGGCACCAAATCCGTCGATCTTCATCAACATCATGGGTCCGTCTCCGAGAGTATCAAATCATCATTGATCGCAAACTGGTAAACCAAGAAAGTGCATTTTCTGTCTGATCGATCGAGAAATTGACAAGACAGGTGGCACCGGCCCGCTATTAGCAATCAATGTCTGAAAATGCATGGTCATCTGATGCCGATCATCATGAAGATCCATTGATGATCATCGCCAGAAGAACTCCAAAAGACGCGGCACGGCCCGCGACTCTTCAATTGCCCAGGCGACCACTTAATGCAGTTAATTGACTAGCTTTATGACAAGTTATTACAGTCATTAATTCATTACTTTGGACAGCCCAATCAGAAGCAAGCAAAAGGAGTTACAAACCAAAGGTTTCGTGACATTTAAACCTTGAAACTCCTCCCATCATGGTGATTAAAGGCAATTAAATGTCCTTAATTCTCCATCGGCGAATCAGAAGCCAATATTCAGGAGTTACAAAATAAAGAAATTAAACCTTGTAACTCCTCCCTTTATGTGGCTTTATGACAATTAAAGCCCATAAACCCTCCTAAATGGCTACCAAAAGCCTATAAATAGGAGAGCATTCCAAGAAGAATAGGTCCAGAAAAATCTAAGCATCGGTCCAGAAAAATCGATCTGAATCCCGAAATCCAAACAGACAGTATCCAGAGAAAGAGAGAAAACCCTGCTGAAGTTCTACATTGACCACCACTATAAGGTGACAAAAGTCCTTTAGGGGGCACCGCCCCCACTGTCCTTTGCCTTCTCCTTCTGCTTCTAATGGCTTAGACGTAGCTTTTCAGCCCGTCTAGTTAGATTTTTATTGGACATAAGACCTCCTCTTGGTCTTTGTCCTCTAAAAATTTGAGGTTATAGCCGAGCCAAGCGAATCAAGAGCATCCTTTGTTCTTATCTGCATGGATGATGGCAAAGTCCACACATGGCTTTCGACCGCAATCTAAACGAGTCCCCCACAATCTCCTGAGAAGTTAGATCCTCCTTTTCTTACTTTTCATTGTAGTTTGTATTTTTCTAAAGAGACAAAAAAACACAACTCTTGTCTTTCACTATTGATAAGAATTGTAAATCGGCTATAAATGCCAAAAATTGCCTATTACGGTAAACATCGCCTTTAACGACAAAACAAATGAAATCGCCCCTTACGACATTTCAAAACCGTGCCTCTTTTCTTAAATATATGTGCAATTAAAACTCAAAAGAAGTTGATTTCCTTTTCTACTTGTGAAGGTTGATCTCTCGATCACCATTTGTAATTCCAAGTAGAGTAGAAAATCTGGCACACCCACCCAAAAAGAGAAATGTTGATGCTTGCTTCGTCCTCCGGGCGCAAAAGGGTTGAAACAAACGTACTCTCATGTCCACCCACCTCAGTAGGCGCCGAGCGTGCAAAGCGCGGTCCATCAGTACCCTGGATTGCGGAGAGTATGACATGGCACACAAATGTGAGCTTAGTACGGAACGAATCAGTTATGCGCCATCCAATTGATTCATCGTGTTGGAAAAACAATAAATCATACATGGACTAACTTCGCATCAGAGGCACGTAATGTTCATCCGGGACTTACAACAGATGGATTTAATCCTTTTGAAAATAGTAATAACTCATATAGTTGTTGGCCTATTATAACATTATTGATTCCCGAGAAGAAATGTCCAGGACATGACATTGATGTATACTTGCAGCCGTTGGTGGATGAGTTGAATGAATTGCAGTCCACCGGAGCCATAACATATGACTCTTACAGTAAAAGTAGGTTCTCAATGAAAGCAATTTTGATATGGGCTATACATGACTTTCCTGCATATGGCCATTTATCGGGTTGTAAGACTGCAGGAAAGTATGCTTGTCCTGTGTGTCGTGAAGGGATTGATTCAGTGTGGTTAAAATATGGTAGGAAGTTTGCTTACATGGGGCACAAAAAGTTCCTAATAAATATGAAGCATCCATTTAGAACCAAAAATCACAATTTAATGGAA
Organism: Litsea cubeba; assembly: GCA_012931725.1. NCBI lineage: Eukaryota > Viridiplantae > Streptophyta > Magnoliopsida > Laurales > Lauraceae > Litsea > Litsea cubeba. Next base: position 48,211,337 of record CM022950.1, on the reverse strand, counting down.
AAGAAGAGCATGGAAAGAATCCCAAGCGTTTAAGTGGTTCCAAGATATTAAGAAAAATGGAAACTATTCAGACTCCTTTCTAACACGCAAGAAGAGGAAAAGAAGTGCGGAGGAGAACGAGATCACTGCATGGACAAAAAGATCAGTATTTTCTTACTTGATTTATTGGAAGGTACGCTATAGTATATTTTTATTATTTAAATTATACTATATGTTGAACTTCCGTACTAGCAATAATAAATAATTTTATAGGATTTGCCCATTCGCCATAATCTAGATGTGATGCACGTGGAGAAAAACGTGGCAGAAAATCTATTTGCAACAATTATGAGCACAAAGGATAAGACTAAGGATGGTCTTAAAGCTCACCAAGATCTGAAGGATATACAAATTAAGAAAAAGTTGTGGCCTGTGGAAAAAAATGGCAAGTTGACTTGTCCTAAAGCTCTTTACACTCCTTCCTATATGAGAAAGACTTGATATGAAAAACATTGTATCATTTTGAAGGTTCCCATTGGATATAGTGACTATTGGAAGCACAATGTGTGCTTGGAGGGTAGGGAGCTTAAAAATCTCAAGTCACATGATTATCACATTCTCATGCAACAATTACTACTAGTGTTACTAATGCACGCATTTGAGTCACATAAGCCACTATGTACAGCCATTAGAAAATTATCGATATTCTTTAATGTCTTATGTTCAAAGGTTATCAATCGTGAAGAACTTTCAAAAATGAAAGAACGCATCATGGAAACCCTAACGCATCGTGGAAACCCTATGTGTCTTTGAAAAGTATTTCTCACCTTCATTTTTCGTTTTCGTGACATACATTGTTGTGCTTTTTGTGGAGGAGGTGCAACTTTGTGGGCATGTTAGATATTGACGGATGTTATATCCTTTTCAGCAGTAATTAAAATATTTCGGTTAATTTTAATTCATTCTCATTAATCTCAAGTTTGCTTCGGAATCTAATTTAGGTATCTTGTATCAGGAAGATGAAGACATTCAAACGATATGTGTCACGTCCCCTGAACCCGATTAGAGAATGAACCAGATCCGGAGAGTGAAATTTAGGACTAATTAAAAATTTTATCCTTTAGGATCAAGGATCGTAAGTCCACTATGAGGATATCATATTTCAAGCCTTAAGTCTTTAATGAACTGCGGAATTCGTAAAATTTAAGGCATATGGAATATCAACAATGAATAAGCAATCTTATTTATAATTAAAGTTCCAATAAGAATAAACAGAACTAAACAAGAAGTTAAATTATTACAATGGTCATCCCAATATCCAAGACCATTTAAAAAGAAATAATGATGTCAATAAATGAAAGTTCTAACAAGGAATAATAAATGAATGAATATAAAAGTCTAATGGATATCCCATGTGACTCTCTCATGCCAAGAATGATGACACTACTTTACGTCATCGGCATGCCACTCTCGTTCCTCCTCAGCTGGTTGGAGATCCTCTGGGATCTCTTCACCTGCCTACTCCTCATAATAGTCACCTGAGGTATCTGTACACCATGGAACAGAGTCAACGACATGTTAAGCAATAGATAAGCAAGATATAAGTGAACATGGCATGCATCAAGTATAGAATAATGACAAGAAAATAATCAAGTGAACACAAGGAACAATACTAGGCATGAAAGCATGAATAATCACAATCCGAAACAATGACAGGAATCCTAACATCATCTAGCAATAACTACTATCCATGCAATGCAATGCTAGTATCAAGAAGGAGACTCCGAGGATGTCCTGGCCACCTCTTGGTGTATCAGTAAAAATCCAATCAGACTACTGATACAAA
>CM022950.1:48034512-48202012 GCA_012931725.1 Litsea cubeba | reverse complement strand
ATAATATTGTGCGTACCTTGCATGGCGTTTGAAGGTCTATTTATAGAGGTTTGGATCGTATCTCTCAGAGAATATCTTGGTGTGGGTCCCACGATCTGACTGGGAAGTCATGATCAGCCCACAAAGTAATAAATGCAGTCTAATCCGGCCCACTCAGCATTTAATGCTAGTCGGGTCAGCCCACATTGCATTAAATGCGTGTCTTGTTGGGCCAGATTGTGTTGGGCGCCTTTGGCGGTAGGAGTACCAGCGGATCTGCCCTCGGGCCTTGCCCTGATGTGGCCTCAGCCGCTGGATGCAGCCATGTGGCGATCTGGTGAAGATAGTGGGCGGCTGGATGTCGCGTCTGTCCCACTAGCTCGTGACCCTATCCCTCCACGTGTCTGATGACGTGGGGGATGAGGGGCCCAAGCGAAGGTTCTTTCTTGCTTCGGCTACTGTCCTGGCTTCTTCAGCCGAGGTAGCTTTAGCCGAGGTAGGGTTCTTCGCTGAGATGGCATCCGGGGTGGCCTTGCCGAGATGGACTCTTTGCCGAGATGATGCCCGAGGTGGTCCAGTTCGGCGCTTGTGGCCTGGAGATGCTTGATGTCGGCCAAGGCCTCTGTCCTGGTAGCCGGGATGAGATCGGTGCCACGTAGACGGCACGCGGATGGCACGTGAGGATGCTTAAACCCATCTGATGGCTGTGATTAGCTTAACCCTGTAGCTCTGGAAATTTCCCCACACAATTGCCCCTAGCTTCTGAGCTCGCGTAGAACGTCAGTGCCGTGAGGTCGGGAGCTATGTGCCGGGCCTATCTGGAGGAGAGCCTCTTTCGGCCCTGACTCGCTGTCGCTTTGGATGTTCGAGGTGATAAATGGCGTCCCCTATTCAATGCTGGAGACAGTTCGACGGCTCCACGTGTTATCTCCTGACTGGTTGTCCGTCTCCTCGAGGTCGTACGCGCCGTCTCGTCAGGGGCGCAATCAATTTTTGAAATGATTTGCGCGCCGCTTCAGGGAGGCTTAATAAATTTTCAAAATGATTCGCGCGAAATCCCAGGGGGGCGCCCCTTGGCACGCCCGATTAGGGTTTCTGTAAAGGGGGGCCTCTCTGCTATATATAGGGCAGTTGAGGTCTGCTCTATCCTTCGTTTGCGATTCTGAATCAGAGGCGAGCGTCAGAAGAGGGAAGGCTACTGTGAGGGAGCTTCATCCGAGAAGTGGAGCACTGCTGAGGTTGAGTCTCTTCGCTGTCCAGTATCTTTGTTCTGATTCCGTAAGTTCCTCCTGCTCTGCTTCTTCTTCTGCGGGTTTCTCTGCTTTTAGACTGGGATAGGAATGGGGATTTACAGCCACTGGTTAGAGAGCGAGGCAGCGATCGAGGGCTTTAGGTCAGCCTTTAGGATCCCTGCTGATGTCCAAGTCAGGGGTGCTGAACCCCGTGGCTACAACCCTCGCGACTTTCCGGGAGGTTGGATGCCTTTTCCGCTGGTGGCTGTGATAGAAGGCGGGGTCCGATTTCCACTTCACCCACTCCTTAGGAGATGCCTTAGTCAGTGGTGTCTCTGCCCCTGCCAACTGCTGCCGAATGCCTTCAAGATCGTGATGGGCACGGTCAAGTTGAATGAGGTCCTGGGCACCGACTTCGGCGTCTTCGACCTTGAGGATGTCTACGACATATGCAGGTCCGGAGATTCTTATTATCTCCGGGCTAAGCCAGGTCGGGACGGCTTCGTCCGATACTTGGAGGATTCGAGCAAGTATGCTGGAGACGATCTGCTGTACGTCTCGGGGAAATGGGAGTTTGGGGAGGCCGACACCGATAGAGGCTACCAGGTCCCTCGCCACTTCGGTACCATCCCAAGTAAACATCCTTCGTTTCTTCTTTCATAAGTTTCTTTTTATTCTGCCGTGCTTATGCTTCTGATTGCTGCAGCTTTGAAGGAGAGGAAACGGGCTGCCAGATACATTTGGAAGAGGAACGATGCCTGGCTCCGTCTGGTGAAGCGGTACGGTGGTCACGACGGTAGGGCGGCTTGGTCGCTGCTAGGGTATAAGCCGAAGTACCGCGGGTATCTGAGGGGCACCGTAGAGCCGATCCAGAGTGAAGGTGCCGGATCCGGGGTTGGTCAGGAGCAGGCCGTTCCGGAGGTCGCAGAGCCCTTGCGGGTGTCGTCTGACGTTAGGGCGACGTCTGGAACCCTAGCCTCCACATCGGGATCGAGACTTCCGTCGCCAGACTCCGAGATGAGGCACACCAGGCGTTTGTCGTTCGAGGACCTCGAAGCTTTGGCGCTTGGAGCGGAGGACGCCCGAGCCCCCCAGGAGCCGGTAGATTCTCCGAGGCATCCGTCTCCGAGGGCTCGGGTGGCTTCTCCTGCAGAGGTGGCGGAGGTGCCCGTGCCCCCTAGCCCTGTTGATCTAGGGGTACGCTTGCCCCCAGCCGAGGTCGAGCAGGAGGAAACTCGGCCGCTGAAGATGGCGAGGACCGACGCGGGCCCTAGCTCGGCTGCTGCCTCGTTGCCCCAGGGGCCGCCGTTATGGGAGCCGAGCTTCATGCTTGGGCCGGGGAGGCCGATGACGATGGAGGATTGCATTCTTCACAAGATCGAACTCCCGGTCCTCGAGGCCTTAGGGCGAGCCTGCGCCCTTCCCCGGGACATGGAGCGGCTGGACAAGTACAGCGACCAGAAGCTGATCCTGTCGATGTTGCAGTCCAACTTCGCGGTAAGTCTTCATTTCGCTTCGTCGAACCAGCGATTTAGCATCTGATGCTCTCTGGGTCTAACATGTACACCTTATTTCTTTGGCAGGCGGCGCAGAAGTCCATGGCCGTTGCTGACAGGATCCGCAGGTACAGCGCGGACGCTGCCGAGCTGACCGTGGAGAAAAACGGCCTGCAAGAGTCCCTGGACGCTGTGAGCCAGAAGTTGGCCAAGGTAGAAGAGGAATACGCGGCGAAGCTCGAGCAGGCGAGGGAGGAAGCCGAGGCGGAGAGGACTAGGTCGGCCGAGCTCGAGGTCTCTATTTCGAAGATGGGAGATGATTATGCGGCCCTGCTTCAAGCCGAGGCCAAGAGAGCGGACGAAGCCGAGGCGAAGCTCGAATCCGAGTCCAAGAGGGCGGATGAAGCCGAGGCGAAGCTCGAGTCCGAGTGCGATGCTGCATTCGAGGATGCCAAAGTGCAGGTCACCGCCCACTACAAGGAAAGGGTTCTTGTGGTGAGGGATAAGGCTTGGGCGAAAGGGTGGCTTGCCGGCCTGAAGGAGGTCGGGATCTCGGAGGGCCACCCCTCCTTTCGGGAGCCTCCGCCGTACACGCTTCCGGTGCCGAACTCTGCCCGTCCGTCCGGCGAAGCCTCTGACGCTGCAGCTCGTGCAACTGACTGGTCATGACCTCGGGACATCAGGACCTCGGGATCTTTGCTCTTTTGCTTTGTGCTTTGTAATTTTCTTCGATTTGTATTTGCTGAACACTGTAATGAGTGAAACTTCAATACAAATGAAGGTTTTCTGAAATACTCGTGCTTTTCTCTTTTAAGCTTGAGTTCTTCGATTGCTTGAGTTCGGTAGAGTGCTCCCTTAAGACCTTTTTTGGTATTTGCGCTGATACTCCGTATCTTAGGTGATCTTCATTGGTATTCGCGCTGATCCTCCGTATCTTGGGTGATCTTGAATAGCAATAAACATGGTGGCGCGGCAGACGAGGGAGTCTGACTGATGTCTCCACGTGGCGCCATAGGGTTCGCTGGTCGACAGTCGCGTCTTCCCAACAACGCGTGGGAGACTTCACCCCATAACTCCTTTTGGAGACTGAGCCTTCTTCCATCCTATAAGTAGGGGGAGCAGGCTCGCCATGGAAGAAGGAAGGGACATGGTTGTAGGAGCCATGTCTGGGAGGTGCCTGAAATTGCTTGATCCGGGGGAAAACCCTGCGCCGTTGGACGGCTGCCCCCGATGGGGGGAGGCTGTCGTGGTCTGCGCGCTCTCTGAAGGAACTCCCCGTGGGCCACGCGCTCTCTGAACGCGGGTCCATGGGCACTGGCCCTTGGCCAGACAGAGTGAGGATGCGCTGCGAGGGGACGGTGGCGCATTCTCGTCCAACACGACCCTGTGCGCCCGTCGTACGGCAGGCGGGTTGAGGCTCTGCTGGTCCGAGAGGTTTCTTCAAGCTTGGCTGGCCCCTCTGGCCACCGAGGGTGTTGCAGAGCCCAGTGAGGTCCAGGATCGCTCAGAACCTCCAGGCGGTGATCCAGCGTTCTCGAGCCTTCTGCCTGGAGAGTCGGTGAAGATCAGAGTCTCCTAGCCTCTCTCTATTTTCTGTTTTTAGAGGACTGTGGTCCTCCTTTCTGTACTTTGCTTTCTGTTATGTATTTCTTGTAACGAAGCAGTTTGCAATGAATGGAAAGGAATTTTCTGATTACCCAAGCTGTGTACAGTGCTTCTGATTACTTTGCGCTGTTCCGGAATGCTTGGATTTTTGTGTTTGAATGCTGGAACTGACCTCGGCCGAAAGGGCTGGCTTTGGCCGAGACGAGCTGCATTGTGCCGAGATTGACCCATTCCGTTGGCCTTGGCTCGGCGAAAGTGAGTTCGGCAATGGCCTTCTGATGGGTGTATGAACCCGGACTTCAGGAAACTGTCATTGGCCGGACTGCCTTGAGGGGTTTATGAACCCAGACTTTAGGAAAGGCTGAGTGTAGGAACTGCAGGCCTTTTCCAAGGCGTAGAGCCTGAGTGTGTCCAAGACACGGAATTTTAGGAAAGGCTGAGTGCAGGGACTCGAAGCCGTTTCCAAGGCGTGGAGCCTGTGTGCCCAAGACACGGGATTTTAGGAGAGGCTGAGTGAACTCGAAGCCATCTCCAAGGCGTGGAGCCTGTGTGTCCTAGACACGGGATTTTAGGAAAGGCTGAGTGAACTCGAAGCCATTTCCAAGGCGTGGAGCCTGTGTGTCCTAGACACGGGATTTTAGGAGAGGCTGAGTGAACTCGAAGCCATCTCCAAGGCGTGGAGCCTGTGTGTCCTAGACACGGGATTTTAGGAGAGGCTGAGTGAACTCGAAGCCATCTCCAAGGCGTGGAGCCTGTGTGTCCTAGACACGGGATTTTAGGAAAGGCTGAGTGTAGGAACTCGAAGCCATTTCCAAGGCGTGGAGCCTGTGTGTCCTAGACACGGGATTTTAGGAGAGGCTGAGTGAACTCGAAGCCATCTCCAAGGCGTGGAGCCTGTGTGTCCTAGACACGGGATTTTAGGAGAGGCTGAGTGAACTCGAAGCCATCTCCAAGGCGTGGAGCCTGTGTGTCCTAGACACGGGATTTTAGGAAAGGCTGAGTGTAGGAACTCGAAGCCATTTCCAAGGCGTGGAGCCTGTGTTGCCGGAGTCGACCAGAGAGACATATTGACGTCAAGGCAAAAGCTGCTTTTATTGATTCTGAAGTTCATTTACATCTTTAGAAATAGAATTTCTTCAAGTGGGATGCATTCCACGGTCTCGGCAATGGCTTGCCTTCCAAGTCTTCGAGCTTGTAGGCTGACTTTCCTGCCAGTGAGACCACTCTGAACGGGCCATGCCAGTTCGGGGCAAGTTTCCCCTCATTTGGTTCTCTGTCAGCTGGCAGGGTCTTCTTTAAAACGAGCTCTCCCGTGGTGAACCTTCTTTCCTTGACATTTTGATTGTACGCCCTGGCTAACCGTTGCTGATAGTCGGTTAGTCTCAGGGCTGCCGCTTCTCGTCGTTCGTCCGCCAGCTCCAGCTCCATCGCCAGGTTCGTCTCATTCCGACCTTGGTCGACCAGCTCTGTCCTCAGGGTAGGAAGGCCGATTTCCAGGGGAATGACCGCCTCCATCCCGTAGGCCAGAGAGAACGGTGTCGCCGAGGTGGACCTCCTTGGAGTTGTTCTGTACGCCCACAGCACGCTCGGAAGCTCTTCTGTCCATCTGCCCTTTGCCTTGTCCAGTCGCTTCTTCAGGCCGTCCAGAATCACTTTGTTGGAGATTTCTGCCTGGCCATTACTCTGTGGATATGCCGGGGTGGAGTAATGGTTTCTGATGCCGTGCTCTTGGCAGAAATCTCTGAAGGATTTGGAATCGAACTGAGTCCCGTTATCCGAAATCAGGGTCCGGGGGATGCCGAACCTCGTGAGGATGTTTTTCCAGACGAAGTTCCTGGAGTCCCTGTCCGTGATGGAAGACAACGGTTCAGCCTCTATCCACTTGGTGAAGTAGTCCGTAGCCACTATCAGCCATCTCTTGTTCCCTGGAGCTCGGTGAAGAGGCCCCACAATGTCCAGGCCCCATTGAGCGAAGGGCCATGGACTGGAGAGGGGGCTCAGATCCTGCGCTGGCTGATGGAGGGAGTGGGAGAACTTTTGGCATTTCTCGCATTTTCTGGCGTAGACCTGGGCGTCCTTCTGCATGTAGGGCCACCAGTAACCCTGGCTGATTGCTCTGTAGGCCAATGACCGACCTCCAATATGGCTGCCGTAGATTCCTTCATGGATCTCGTACAGGAAGTCGTCCACCTTGGACGGGTGGACGCACTGGAGGTACGGACCCGTGAAGGACTTCCTGTAGAGTTTGCCTTCTGGAGAGAGCCAAAACCGTGCTGCCTTGAGCCTGATCTTGTGGGCTTCTGTCTTGTCCTCGGGGAGCTGGTCATCCTTCAAGTAGGCGACTATTGGATCCATCCAGCTGGGGCCGAGGTCAGCACAGAGGACAAGCCGAGGTGAATGGAGTTCTAGACTTGACCTCGATACCGACCCGACCTCGATGGTCCTTTTCTTTCCTGCTTCAACAGCGGAGGCCAGGTTTGCGAGCGCATCTGCATGCGTGTTGGTATCTCGGGATATTTGCCTGACCTCGGCTTTCTGGAATTGGGAGAGTAGCTTTTTTGCCAGGGCTAAGTAGGCCGCCATCCTGTCGTCCCTGGCCTGGTAGTCTCCAGCGAGCTGGCTAGTTACCAGTTGAGAGTCGCTGAAGATCTCCAGGTGCTGGGCTCCGAGGATTCGGGCGCTGTTCAACCCTGCGATCAGTGCTTCGTACTCCGCCTCATTGTTCGTCGCTTTGAAGTCGAGGGTGAAAGCCTGCTCTATGACCAGTCCCTCTGGCGATTGGAGAACTATGCCGGCGCCAGCTCTCTTGGAGGTGGACGATCCGTCGACAAAGATCTTCCATGCCGAGGTGGGAGACTGCTGGACTTCTGTTTCTACTGGCTCTTGCCCCGTGCCCCCCAGTGCCGTGCCGAGCTGGGTCGGAGCCGGGTTGGGGCAGGCGAATTCGACTATGAAGTCTGCCAGAATCTGGGCTTTGATCGCAGTTCGGGGACGGTACTGTATGTCATATTGCCCCAGTTCAACTGCCCACTTTGATATGCGCCCTGAAAAGTCAGCTTTTTTGAACAATGAACGGAGTGGGTGCTCCGTGATCACCACAATAGTGTGGGATTGAAAATAATGGGAGAGCTTGCGGGAGGCGGTGACAAGAGCCAACGCAAGCTTCTCCAACAGTAGGTACCTGGTCTCGGCATCGAGCAGGGTCTTGCTTGTGTAATAGATCGGCTTTTGAACTCCCTCGTCCTCCCTGATGAGGACGGAGCTCACTGCGTGATCCGAGACCGCGAGGTATAAATACAGGATCTCCCCCCGAGTTGGGGTGGAGAGTAATGGGGGTGACATCAAATAAGTTTTGAGTGCGGCCAATGCCTGGTCGCACTCAGGGGTCCATTGGAACTTCAAATTTTTCCTCAAAAGCTGGAAAAAAGGCCTGCACTTATCTGATGAGCGGCTGATGAAGCGATTGAGTGCTGCGGCCATTCCTGTAAGCTTTTGAACTTCCTTTGTGGTGGAGGGACTCTGGATGTCCTGGATGGCAGCGATCTGGTCTGGATTGGCCTCTATCCCCCTCCGCGTCACCAAGCTGCCGAGAAACTTGCCAGAGGCTACGCCGAAGGCGCACTTGGAAGCGTTGAGCTTGAGCTTGTAGGCGCGAAGGATTTCAAAGACTTGGCCGAGATCCGCCAGGTGGTCGCTGGAGCGCACAGATTTGACGACCATGTCGTCGATATACACCTCTACCGTTCGGCCGAGCTGGGCCTGGAACATCTTTGTGACGAGGCGCTGATATGTCGCCCCCGCGTTCTTCAGCCCGAAGGGCATCACCTTATAGCAGTATGTGCCGCGGGGGGTGATGAATGAGGTTTTCTCCTCGTCGGGCCCGTAGAGAGGGATCTGATGATAGCCTCGGTAGGCGTCAAGGAAGCTCATTCGGTCGTGACCGGCGGTGGCGTCGATCAATTGGTCAATCTTCGGGAGGGGAAAGCTGTCCTTAGGGCAAGCCCTGTTCAGGTCGGTGAAGTCCACGCACACTCTCCACTTTCCAGTTTTCTTTTTGACCACCACCGTGTTGGCCAGCCATACCGGGTACTGGACTTCCCGGATGGCCCCTGCTTTTAGCAGGTTGTCGACCTCTTCGACAACCGCATCTGTCTGCTGCAGCCCGGTCCTGCGGGCCCTCTGCACTACTGGTTTGTGGTCGGGGTCGACGTTGAGCTTGTGGCACATGACCTCAGGGTCGACCCCAGGCATTTCGCTTGGGCTCCAAGCGAAGACGTCCACATTCTGCATCAAGAACCGAGAGAGTTCGGCCCTTTCTTCGTCCGACAGCTGGGTGCCGATCAGGAAGAAACGGTCTGGGTCTGCCGGGTCTAGCCTGACCTCGGCTAGGTCCTCGATGCTCTTCTTCTCAGGGTCCCTGCCGATCTCGTCGAGGCCCTTCTCAAACTCGGCCAGGTTGACGCGCTCTGGCTCCTTGACTGCTGGGACTGCGGCCAGCATGCACTGCCTAGCCTGCTGCTGGTCTCCCTTTACTGTGACTACCTCCATCTTGCCTTCTTCGTTCTCATGGACGAACTTCAGCTTTTGGTGGAAGGAAGATGGAACTGCCTCTAGCTTGTGGAGCCACGTTCTGCCCAGAATGACATTGTAGGGGGAAGGGGCGTCCACAACCAGAAAGTCGGCTGTCACGGAGGCTCCGCCAACTTGGGTTTCCAAGGTGATTCTACCCTTGGGGTAGACTGGTGTGGCGGACAACCCTAGCAGAGGTGCACGGGCCTCCGTGAGGTCTGCTTCGGAGAGCTTCATCCTCTTGAAGCAGTCGTAGTAGAGGACCTCGGAAGAGCTGCCGGAGTCGACGAGGATCCTCTTCACGGTGAAGTCTCTCAACTTCATGGTGAGGAGCAGGGGGTCGTTGTGAGGGACCTGGACTCCCTCTAGATCTCGATCCGAGAACGAGATGGCTGGTCTGTCGCGGCGGGCTTTCTTGGACGCCGGGGCGAGGTCGGCTTTCATCACTTCTTTCTCGTGCGAAGCCCGCCTGGCTTCGGCACGGGTCAGGGAGCTTCCCCGGGATGAGGAAGCGGGAGCTGAGGACGCCAGATGGATCACGTTGATGATCTTCTCTGAGTCCTCGCTGTCTGGAGCCTGGGCTGCGTTCTGGTGAACCCGGCCCTCGCTGCCGCCGGCATCACCGGCCTTGACGAACTCCTGGATGTGGCCCTGTTCGGCCAGCTCCTCTAGATACCCCTGCAAAGTCCTGCATTCTCCAGTCCTGTGCCCGTTGCCCTTATGGAAGGCGCAGTGGAGCTTGCTCCGGGAGCCTTCGGTGGGTTCATACTTCATGGGCGGAGGATACTTGAAGAACGGCTTGGATTTGATCTTGGCCAGGATGCGGTATATCGGCTCCTTGAAGACGACATTGACGCTCTGACTGGCGCTGGAGGGAGGTCTGGGCTTCCAATTGCCCCCAGACCTGGACGACGAAGGCTTCGCCGAGCTGGAGGCCCAGTCCCGCTTGGACTCCTGCTTCTGGGAGGGCCTCCCGCCTCTTTGCCGAGGCTGGCTATTCTTCTGTTCGGGCTCTGGATGCCCGTCCTGATCCTTAGCTCGGATCTCGTCTTCCTCCCGGGCGATAAAGCGCTTCACCCGGGACATCAACTCTGACATGGATTCTGGGGTGTCCCCGGCCAAGTCCTTCCGCAAGTCGCTGCCGGGGATCAGGGCATGCTGGAAGGCGTAGATGGCTATCGCCTCTCTTGCGCCCTCGATCTGGCTGTAGATCGCCCAGAATCGGTGGGTGAACTTGGCGAGAGTTTCACCCTGCTTCATTCTAAGGGCGATGAGGTCCCCTTCCTTCTTGGGGACGACGGTGTAGGCCTGGAACTTCTTCAGGAAGGAGAGCTGGAGCTCCTTCCAACTGGAAATCGACTGCTCTGGGAGTGAGCAGAACCACTTCAGGGGGAGGTCGCCCAAACTGGAGGAGAAAATCTTGCAGTTTAGGGGACCCTCGTTTCCCCAGATGGACATCTTCTGGGAGAAGTGTCGGAGGTGTGCAGATGGATCAGACAGTCCGTCGTAGGGGACGAACCGCGGGACGGAGAACTTCCTGGGCAAGGGGGTGCGCTCGATCTCCTTCGTGAAGGGAGAGCCCCCGAGATCAGTGTGACCGCAGAGCTGCTTCTGATCCCGCATGTCCAGGTTGTGCTGGAGAGCCAGCCTGACACGTTTGTCGAACCACTCCTGCTCGTCGTCCTCCTCTGGAGTCTGAACTCTGGACTTTCGCTTGGGATGGCTCGGACTGCGATGGCTATGAGTTCGGCCATCGCGACTATGGTGACTCCGGCTGTTGCTCGAGCCTTCGTCACGAATCTGGCCCCGTTTCTGGTCCAGATGGTGTCTGAGGTCCTCACGAGGAGGCTGGGCTGCCTTGCTGGGAGCGCCCTTCTTTTTCCCCTGAGGCTCAGAGACCGGCCTCAAGGAGGCAGCTTGTGCCGCCTTCAACTGTTGTTGGACCCGCTGGAGCTCTTGAACTAGCTGCTCCTGCTTCTGGAGAAGAGCGTCTTGTGCTGCGACGTCTCCTTCAGCTGCGACAGCTTTATCTTTGCGGGGACGTTCGTGTCGACGTTCGTCGCGCCTGGGTGGCACGGTTTCGTCCGCTGAGAGCGAGGCCTCGACTCCCTCCTCGAATGGGATCTCGACAAAGAGGTGGGAGCCCAGACGACCCTCGCCTGCGGATGTGCCTTGGATCGTTCGGGACCGTCCCTGAGGAGGGACTTCCGCTGGCGGTGGTGGCAGCTCGAGCGCTGCTCTCGAGGATTCTCCCCCCCTCTTAGCTTTCGGAGGCATGGCTTCTGAGAGATTGAGGTTTAGAAAGATTGGGAAGGTTTTGAGAGGTTTGGATGGCTGGGATATTTCTTTCCCACAGACGGCGCCAATTGTAGGTGCAGAAAATTATGACCCACAATAAGAGGGTGCCTTACAGGACTTATCCGGGAAGATGATGGTGTCTGGAATGTCTGGATGCCGTCCGAGAGCCTGAAAGGGAGAAGCAAACGGTCAGAGGACCCTGGCCTGAGCGGCGCAAGGCTCTCCGATGCCAAAGTCAGTATGTGAACTAGAACGATGGAAGAGAGGGAGAAGAGAGACAGAGTAAGGGCTCTGTGAATAATATTGTGCGTACCTTGCATGGCGTTTGAAGGTCTATTTATAGAGGTTTGGATCGTATCTCTCAGAGAATATCTTGGTGTGGGTCCCACGATCTGACTGGGAAGTCATGATCAGCCCACAAAGTAATAAATGCAGTCTAATCCGGCCCACTCAGCATTTAATGCTAGTCGGGTCAGCCCACATTGCATTAAATGCGTGTCTTGTTGGGCCAGATTGTGTTGGGCGCCTTTGGCGGTAGGAGTACCAGCGGATCTGCCCTCGGGCCTTGCCCTGATGTGGCCTCAGCCGCTGGATGCAGCCATGTGGCGATCTGGTGAAGATAGTGGGCGGCTGGATGTCGCGTCTGTCCCGCTAGCTCGTGACCCTATCCCTCCACGTGTCTGATGACGTGGGGGATGAGGGGCCCAAGCGAAGGTTCTTTCTTGCTTCGGCTACTGTCCTGGCTTCTTCAGCCGAGGTAGCTTTAGCCGAGGTAGGGTTCTTCGCTGAGATGGCATCCGGGGTGGCCTTGCCGAGATGGACTCTTTGCCGAGATGATGCCCGAGGTGGTCCAGTTCGGCGCTTGTGGCCTGGAGATGCTTGATGTCGGCCAAGGCCTCTGTCCTGGTAGCCGGGATGAGATCGGTGCCACGTAGACGGCACGCGGATGGCACGTGAGGATGCTTAAACCCATCTGATGGCTGTGATTAGCTTAACCCTGTAGCTCTGGAAATTTCCCCACACAGCTGCCATATTTGCAATCAAGTTCCTCGCGGCATCGGGAGTTTTGTCCACCAATGCTCCTCCACTAGCAGCATCAATCATGCCCCTATCAGTGGATAGAAGGCCCTCATAGAAATACTGGATAAGTAGCTGCTCACTAATTTGATGATAGGGGCAGCTTGCACATAACTTCTTGAAACGCTCCCAGTATTCATGCAGGGACTCTCCGTTGTGTTGCCTTACACCACAGATTTCTTTTCGGATGTTGGCCGCCCTTGAAGCTGGAAAATATTTCTCCAAAAACAGCTTCTTCATCTCGTTCCATGTGGTAATACTGCCGGAGGGTAGATAATAGAGCCAATCCTTAGCCGAATCTTTCAAAGAAAACGGAAAGGCTCTTAATTTAATTTGTTCTTCAGTCACCGCCGTAGGTTTCATACTCGTGCATACCACATGAAACTCCTTTAGATGCTTGTGAGGATCTTCACCTGCAAGGCCATGAAAAGTGGGCAAGAGATGTATTAGTCCAGATTTTAATTCAAAAGTAATATTAGCGTCTAAAGTAGGGAACGTTATGCATAAGGGTTGTTGATTCAAATCAGGGGTGGCAAGCTCTTTCAAAGTCCGATTTCCAGCCATGACTTCTTCCTCGTCTAAATTAGAATCGCTAGCAAATAGGGAATCAAGAGCTAGATCGTTCTCTTCAAGATTTCTCCGAGCTTCCCTCCTTAACCTGCTTAAAGTTCTTTCTATTTCTGGATTGTACTGCAAATCACCTTGATTAGAAGATCGAGTTTCAGGCATATACTGTCAAGAAGAAAGAAGGAAAAAAAAAATTTAATCAAGAAAAATTTAGAGTAATAAAAAAAAATTAACAAATAAAGTAAAAACAATCTATGCTAAAATAAAACAAAAATTGCTAAAAATGAAAATTTTAAGCATAAAAAATTAAACTCTAATTTTTCTGTTTTTTTTTTTTTTTTTTTTTTTTTTTTTTTTTTTTTTAATAAAAAAAAATAATTAAAAATTAAAAAAAATTAAAAAATTAAAAATTTCAGAAAGATGACGTCAGCAAGGAGATGCAAGCGGTGGACGTTTCTGTTTTTTTTTTTTTTTTTTTTTTTTTTAATTAAAAAAAAATTAAAAATTAAAAAAATTAAAAATTGCAGAAAGATGACGTCAGCACCAAGGAGATGAGGCGGTGACGTTTCTGTTTTTTTTTTTTTTTTTTTTTAAATTAAAAAAATAATAAAAAATAAAAAAAATAAAAAAAAATAAAAAATTACAGAAAGATGATGTCAGCCAAGAGGATGCAGGCGGTGACGTTTTTTTTTTTTTTTTTAGAAATTCACAAGAAGCATAAAAATCAACTAGAATCACTCCCCGGCAACGGCGCCAAAATTTGGTCGTGCTGTCGCAGGCACCCAAAAATAATAAAACCTTTACTCCTCAAAATATATGTAGTAGTGCGAGTAAGGATCGTTCCCACGGAGAGTGTTTAGTCAAATTTTATGCTATGTGATCAAAGATGGGGGTTTTGATTATAATGAAAAAAAATGAATAAAAGCAAATAAAGAATAATAAAGTAAGAAACTCAATCAAATTAACAAGCATTGGTCAAAGTTAACATCCACCATTGGAAATTAAATACTGATCATTGATGCAAAAATAAATCAACTAATACTTTGAATATTCATCATTGGAATTAAATTCCTACCTCCTTAATTAGTTAATTAGAAAACACGCGCTCTAATTATCCCTAATTACTAAACAATCCAAGACAAGCGCCAAAGATTTAATCTAGTAACAGCATTAAGACCTTGAGAGATTGATAAATCTAAACAACACAAGCACACGCGGTTGCATTTAATTTAGCCAAGTGTTCTTCCTAATATATAATAATTTCCAAAGCAGCAAATTATTAAATATTAGTTGCTTCGCAAATTAGAGGGATCAAACAATTACGGATTTGATTTCTAATTTAGCAGTAGATTGCAATGAAAAATAAACTAGTATGCATCCTAGCAATTAAACGAAACAATCATGATAACAAATTAAGCACAGAAGAACAACCCATATTCAAAGCATAAATTGAATAATGAAAATAAATTAGATCTCACAGTATTTATTCCGAGGCTTCAGTCTTCTTCAACCAATAACATAAAATTAGCCACGCAGGGCCATACTAACTTGCAAAGAAAATAGTAGAAAAGAAAGAAAGAGAGAGAGAAAAAAAAAACTTGCAATGGAGGAAGGTAGAAAAAGAGAGAAAAAAAAACGTGTAATGGGTTGCTGTGGTTGGGTTGCTTTATATAGAATGAAGAGGTAGAACTGTTTATGATTTGGTATTGGATGAGATTCAGCCGTTCTTAATGGGAAAGGGTGAGGTGGAGATAAAAGAGTGGTTGGAACAAGGGACTGTTGGTGACTTGGTGTTGAATAAGGATTAGAAAATGAATAAAGAATGAGAATGACGTGAGGGAGAATCTTTGCTTAAGAAGTACATGGGAAGAGAGAGAAGAATTAAATAAAATATTAAAACTTATTACAATCTTCTCTTTGGTGATATCTTCCTTTTCGGATTTCTGTTGGACTCAACCCAAGAATTAAAGTTGCACCATTTTTCGTTCCGGACAATATGAGCCCAATATTGGATATGTTCCGGGAAACTCCTGATTTCATCAAATTTACCACAATGCCCTTCTGCTTGATTCTTCATCCATTTAGCATCAAATATGAATACTTCTCTTACAAATCAGATCTGGAAACTTCTTGATTCAGCAAGAATCTCTCAAAACTCAAAACATAAAAGTTGTAGATCTTTTTCTTGGCGTTCCATAGCATCTTGAATCATCTCAATTGGAGTTTGGAGGAGAGAATTATGCCCAAATTACGAAGTGATGTCAAAACTGTCAAGAATCACTCAATTAGCTTTGTTTTGCACACAGCACCTCCATTTGCATCCTAAAGCAAAATATAAGAATAGTGAGTACATTTAGGCATCAAATAAGTATAAAGGACTAAACATTAATGGAGAAAAATATAACATTTTGCATTCTCATCAACGGTCCTAGCTCGCTCTCAACTGTTTGATGGCATGGACGCCATCCTACGCCGACTGCCTATCCCGATGTCCGAGTAGCCGGCCCATCAATAAAAGCCCCAAACGATAGTTGGCCATGATATGCAATAATAATGAAGTGGTGTTGACACAAGGAAAACCAAGACAAGCAAGTCTGGCTAGCTAAACACACATAAGACATGCTCATAGGGATTATCTTATTCAAGACAATACAAGACAATTAAACCACATGATAATCCCTTTACATGCTAGCCAGTCATGTTTATTAAATACATGACACATGGTTCCTAAGATACACTCTAAGTCGGGTCCAAGTTCTAGTTCTACAAGGATTTATGTTTCATAATTAATGAAGTGTTTTATGCCAAGTGAGTGTACAAGGAACGTCATCAACAGAATACAAGTAACAAGTCAAGGAGTAATTACAATCCAAGCCTAGGTAAGTGGTGTCATCCTTGTACCCCACATGTTCTAACGGAGTACGTGTGATATCGGATCAACGATGCTTCTATGGATATCCCTTGGTGTACAATCATGTTAAGCATTTATTGAGATAATTCCATACGCTTTCAGTTATACCACGCACAATACACGAATCCCTAAACAACCCATTGAAGCACACCAAGCCACATGCTTCGATTTCAATTCCATTAATGGTCACGTGAGAGTAGGTTTATGGTTTCCAACACCAAAGGCCCAAACCTAGGTTAATAGTCTCATTTATAATTAAACATGAGCTAGATCATTAACTCGACCATAACATCACTTATCGATCTCTGATCGTAATGAAATAGAACCATTGGATTCTACATCTTAAGGGCTTTCCATCGATATATCACATGTGAAAATCCAACGGATAGATTAAAAGTTACAGAGATCCAAAGTTGTCATGTCCAGCGAACCTGCACCCTCCGATTGATCGGATAGAAGGTCTGATCGATTGGCACTGAACCATCCTCAGTTAGTGCACCCAGTCCGATCGATCGTACCTGGGCACCTCCCAGTTAGCTGCGGGTTTCCTCTGTCCGATTGATCTCACAGAGTGTCCGATCGATCGAACAGTGGATGACCCTCAGTTAACTGGGGCATGTTCACTATTCGGTCGATCGCATAGTGTGACCAATCGATCGGATAGTGGACCTGCAACCCGAAATTGGGTTTTCTTCCTTCTTCTCCTCAGGCCAATCCATGGATAACCTGCAGAAAATGAGCCTCCATTCTCCCCATTCATCACATACATCATTTCTAGTAAATTAAAAACATCCTAGGATTACCAATTACAAATAAATCCAAACCATTTCACATTCTAACCTAGCATGTTAATCCCCAAACCATAATCAAAAGCAAAACTTAGAATTAGGGTATTCTAGCAAGAGACATAGCCAATCAATAGAAAACAGTACAAACATATTCAATTGTAAATTGCGTATCTATGTGCCTCAACCAAGAAGAAGATGGGAATAGGGGAAAACTTGAGGAGAAGCTTTCTACCGTGAAAACCACCAATCTACCCCGCTAAAAAGTAATCTAGGATACCAAGAAGAAGAAAGGGAGAAACAAGATTAAGAACAAGCCCAAATCTAAATTGAAAGGAAACCATCAGGGAACTGATGGTAGGGAAAACTTACCAAACTAAGATCAATGGAAATAGGAGATCGAGAGGATGAAGATGTGTGGTTTCGATCGCGGAGATGATCTCTCCTGGATAGAGTTTTGGAGCTTTAAGAAGATGAGGAAGAAGAAGGGGGCTACTGTAGCTTTCGTTGCAGAAAAATGAGAATGAGATTAAGGTTAATCCCTATTTAAGAAGAAGAGAATGGAAAAGGACAAGTGTGCCCTTAAGTGGGTCCGGTGAAGGAATGGACCACTTGAAGGGTTCCTAATCATCGGATCGCAACGAGCGAAGAGACAAAAATGATCAGCGCGATGAGACATTTCCAACGAACCCAAAAATTACGGTGTTTGGAATCTTTCGGAAAACACTAAATTTTTCCTAAATTGCAAACTACCCCCTGCTAGGATCAAACGAACTCGGAATTGCACGAAACTTCACAGACGCTATTCTAAGGCTAAAATAAACTCGCTCATGATCTAAACCCACTTAAATATCTAAAATACAATTAATTATAATAATTACTAAATAAATGGGTCAACGGGCCTACTGTTGGGCCCAACTGACCCAATAAGGTCGAGGACCTTACAATATGCAGTAAATCAAACATATCCAAAGAGTTCTATTATAGAATGCTTCCTTATGGAGGAGTCTATGTTGTATGCCATGAATTACATGCCTGATGGTATAAAAAAAAGCTCTAAACAAGGACATGAGATACGGATGGATGAGGGTGGTGAGTGTGCATACCCTGTCGATAAAAAGGGGAAGGTGTCACACCCCGAAACCGGGATCCTGCAGCGATCCGATCTCGGGATGTGAAATTTTAGAATTAATTAAAACTTTTTGTATTTCCCAAGATCCGCGTGAATGAGGATTGTAAATTTTCACACAATCTGAATATATCGGGGAAGGTTACGTGGCGTTGCGACTCGGAGCCTATGGTCATCGGATCCCGTGTCGCACTCAACCAATAACATAAAGCCATCAAATTAAGGCTCATAGTTAGACTGGTATAAATCAAGAACCATAAAACATTGAGCTGACAGTAACAGGATAATTTAATTCCCACATATGTTAAAGTTACGAATTATAAAAGTACTTTCATTAAAATCCCAAAGGAAAAAGGCTAGTAAAAGCCATCGAAACAATAACCAACTAAACAAATCGCTTCCCCAAAATATGTTACGAACTCTGCACCAAACTTGACATCTATATGACATCAATGGGCAGCCTCTCGCATCCAACTGGCGGCTCATCCGCCTCCTTCGCTCAAACCACCTAAAAAGGTAAAGAGGTTGAGTCCTGGCACCAAACAAGAAGGGTTAGACACAACGGTCTTGCAAGCAAATAAAATAGATAATAGGATAACAATAATTTGGAAAGTATTATAAAAACATTCTTAATACATTTAGAGTTCCAAACATAAATATCGATGAAATAAAGGAATAATTTCTAAATCATTGACAACTTCGAAGAACATAATACATTTAAAAATTTGAACATAGAAACCAATGAGATAAAATACATTCTTTGAATCATTTACAATTTCATACAATAAAATGATTCAAATAAAAACAATGGCGATCAAGTAAATCAATAACGATCAATAAATCAATAGCAATCAGGAAAAGGATTGGCAACCACATATGCTATATTCTCCTGTTACCGAAGTAACAAGAGCACTCACTCAATACCGTACTATATCACCGAAGTGACAAAATACTCATACCTTATTACTAAAGTAACAAAAGTACTCGTACCCTATTACCGAAGTAACAAGGGTACTCGATCAATTCCTAAACGGAACGATCTAACCGTTGCCATGGCCGGAAACACTCAATAGAGTTCATTTAATAGAATCCAAACTGCAGTTGGCAAACAATATAAGGATCCCAAGATGGGTGATCAGCCCGAAAAGGAACCCAAGCTTAGTGGTGCCGAA
Organism: Litsea cubeba; assembly: GCA_012931725.1. Classification (NCBI taxonomy): domain Eukaryota; kingdom Viridiplantae; phylum Streptophyta; class Magnoliopsida; order Laurales; family Lauraceae; genus Litsea; species Litsea cubeba. The sequence goes on along the minus strand of CM022950.1, from coordinate 48,183,192 downwards.
TGAAATCCCAAATCGATACACTCAAGTCATTTCAATACATTTTCATTGATAAAAATAACTACTATGGCAATTAGCAAAACAGACAATATCACTCACTTCAAACGAGTAGTTTTATCGATATTTCGAATGTGGCGAACCATTCCAATCTATTTCAAATCAAATTGTAGAAAAATCATACAATCTATCCTTTTCAAACATGGCGAACCACTCAAATACATTTTTAATCAATTTATAGAAAAATCGTACAATTGATCCCTTTCAAACGTGGCGAACCACTCAAATACATTTCAAACCAATTTGTAAAAAGTATACAAATTTCCGTAGCGAACCACTCAAATACATTTCAAAACAATTTGTAGAAGATATACAATTTTCCGCTAACTTGGAATGAAGTAATGTATAATAGTTTAATGGTTTACCAACAATCATCTCGATGCACACTGAGCCCCTCAATGTTGATTTATAATAGATGAGTTTGATGCCACTGAAGATCTTCAACATCTGAGGTTATAAAGTATACATTAAGACCTATAAAATCCCCCGGATAATTCTATCATCAAGCCCTTTCTCATTTTTCCCACTCAATTTACACCATTTGAAGTATTTCAATACTTTACAATCAATTCTGGTCTTCCATGCATCATTAGGGTCTCAAATAAGAACAAAAGAAGGGCTGAAAAAGATTTGAAACGGGCCATACCAGAAGCCTGGCTTGCTATAGCGAGCTGGGCTTCTGCCTGAAACTCGCCACGTAGTAGACTAGCTCAGGGCTCGCTATAGCGAGATGGTCTACTGTCCAGCCCGTGCAGGGGAGTTTTTCTCCCCTGATTTTTGCACTTCTTCCTCTCCATTTGATTTTTCTTTCCCTCCCACTTCTTCTACATCAACTCATACCATTTGGGCTCCTTCTAGCCACATCAAATCCATTAAAAACATCCATACATTAAATCATTCCATTCTTTCCAAGATTCAAGCATGAACAAAGCACTTTTTATCCATCAAAATATTAAAATCTAAAATGTGCATAACAAATCCAAAGATGATTCATTGCTAAATAAATCTCAGATTATTGAAATAATAAAATAGAGAACCATAAACATAAATCTTTGCTTAAACATTTCAAGAACAAATCAATAAACCAAGGTAGAAAATTCAAAATTTTAAGAGAAGAACAAATACTCATAATAAACAACATACACCACAATATCTGAATATTTACTTGCCTCAAGTCATAATGGGGGGACAAATCATTCCAAAATGGCCTTCCTATAGTCCCAAGCTCCATAACTACAAAAGCCCCCCAAAAAATAGCTCAAGAAGAAGCCCTAGAAATCAACATTTGCAAATCTCCAAGAAAAACCTTTGCATGTATCAAAAAGAATTTCTAGTTGGTTTATAAACCAAGATTTGAAGAAAAAAAACCATTGCTAACCTTTTAGAAGCTTCAAACAAGAAGAAGAGCTTGGAAAGGGAAGTTGTCCCAGCTCAAATCGCTTGAAAATGGTATCAAAGTGAAGCTAAGAGGAAGGAGAAGAGGATTAGAAGATCAATCTTTCATTTTTCACTCAAGAAGATAGATTTCTAAAGGAGAGAGAGAAAGGACTGGAGGAGAAGAAGGAACCCTAGGCTCAGCTGGGTTGTTGCAGGAAAATAGAATAACGAAGAGAAGAAGAGCCCAGCTGGGTTTTATAAAGAGTGAATGGGCTGGGTCCCATGGGTCCCAATCTACATGGACTGAAAAAGGCATTTGCGGGCCTCGGACCAAGACGACGAAGAAGACAAAATTGTTCAACGAAAAATTTACTTTCCAAAAAGTATATTTTTGCCATATTTTGCAAGTTTCAAAATTTGGGTACAGATTTAGTGTGAAAGGTCTATTTTGCCCTTTTTTCTCGAAAAACATATTTTCTAAGCCTCAAACCCAAACAGATAAAACATGAAAGTTGTTAAAATCAATAAAATGAGTCAAAAGGAATAAAAAATGGCATTTTTTGAAAATAAGAATAATTTCTCACAAAAACACAAATCACATGGGTCGGGTCAAACCAAAGTCAACGGTCCTCAAAACTCTCCAAAGCTATGAAGAAATCTATTCAAACTCTCGAACAAAGCCAAACCACTACTAATCTCACTCAAAAATCAAAACCATAACTAAAACAGCACTAAACAAGAGAATTGGGGGTCGGGGTCTTACAGATTGTCTATAATCTTCAGAATGTGCAATATCAAGCATGTAAGTGGGTATTGCTTCATTCTTTTGAGAATGCTGAGTGGGATAGGTAAACAAAATATTGACTATATCCAATTTTATTTCTTTAGTCCTATAGTGCCATCACAATGTATAATTGATTACAGGAGATACATTGTATACCTTCAAAGCCAAAGAATTTCAATTGGATATCGGAGAGGGAATATGCGAACAGAAAAGGATTTGGACTACATTCCTTGGCTTAGAAAAACAATTAGAAAATATAGAAGATTGAACCATCAAAAGGCTTGCTGATGGACTGAGCTTTACAACCATTTCATATACTGCATATGCAATAAATGGTTATGTTTTCTATACCGCGGATGCAAAAATGAATAAAACAACCAGAACAGTGGGGTTTCAATGAAAGCAATAACTCCTTTCAGGAGAAATGTCAAGGACTCAAACCTCATACATGAAGAAGTCACTAACTATGGCATTGTCAAATAAATTCTTGAGCTAGACTACTATGACTTCAAACATGTCGTATTCTATTATGATTGGGTTCATATAGTGTTGGAAATAGGTGGGCCTCTTGGATAGGTTTCAAAAACTTTTGACCAACTTGACACAGTGATCAACTAATCCAGAAGGCTATAAACCCAATCCGGGATCCAATCCTCAAATTCATCGATCAATATCAGTAAATAACTCTATCTAGAAGATAGAAACCAGAAACAATCAAGCAACTAAAAATCTACTACATACAAGGAAGTAGATTATACATTTGGAGCTCGGTTGTGCTCTAATGGAGAAGTTCCTTTTTCTGATGATGAACTCTTTCTCTAATCAATCTAAGATCTCCAAGACCTATTGATCTTCCACGCTATGTCCGGTTATCAGATTCTTCTCTCGAGGAGATGGGTGGGATCTCCTAAAGAAAACTACTACAAGCTCTAAATTAAGAAGGACTAGAAGAAGAACTAGAAGAGGTAGAGAATGCTAGGCATGCAACACTTGCACAAAAGGGGCTAGGCGTGAATCCTTAGGGGTGGACGTACAGCCCTATAGTATCTCCTTTTATAGCCTGAAGACACCTCTTCTTTACTAATAATTAATGGAAATCACACTTCAACAATAATTAGTAACTATCTTCTTTTACTATTACCACTATTAGAAGTCTCACTTCAAATAGAAATAGTAACTTTCTAATTCCTTCCTTTTTTAGTTTAAGTAGAATTAGTATCTTACTAATAACTTGGGCTAGCGTGGGGACCACTAGGGATTCCATAGAAAGCTGGCTCCAACTGGGACACACGACCCCACATCTCATGTGCAGTCCGGTTCCATAGTTAATTGCAAATAACACCACTATATAAATGCAATTGAACTCCAATCTTAGGAATAAATTACATAGAAGACCCTAAACTTCCCTATGACCACAAGTAGGACCCTCCATCTATATCCATGGATCAATTGGACCTATCCACCAAATTGGATCCATATCTTATTATCCTTGAGCCCTAATTAATTATAATGATCATAGGTACCTATCCAATTAACTCTTAATTAGAATGGGTGTGCACTTTTCAATGATAAATCCATTAATTAGCACAAGGGGATAATTAGGATCGATTCCATCTTGACCATTGAATGTTCCCATAGCTCTACTACCACGTACCCAAACCATCGAGGTGTTGACCTACAATTGGCCTCACTCATTGGTGACTCAAAGCAAATGAATGGATAAAAACTTGAGTTCATTAATGTCTCAGGATTGAGAGCCTATTGCTAAGGAATTATGAGATTAAACCTTAAAATAAAGACAATATTCTTAAGGTGCTTCTCATGGTCCTTTAATACATCTAATGTACCAACACTATGATCCAGAATCTTTGATTCTGATGATTGAGACAAAACACACTATCTCATAGTGATCAAAGTCCTGCAACCTTGTCAGATGAGATGTCCAATCACATCACTGGTTGTGAAGATATTTAAGTATAAGATTTGCTATATATGTCTCCTGTATGTGGATCTCATCCATACACATATATTACATTTAGTATACTTGCGGACTCCGATTCATCTCATGAACCATTATGTCATTTGTATTAGTTATGTGCTAGTAAGTAATAAAACACCATTCATCTCATGAAAGGAAAGCATGATAAGATTGATAAATAAAGAAATGAATCAATTTATTACATCATCTACTGGATTGAGACCACATAAACTAACAATCTCCCACTAGGGCTCAATCCCAATCAGGGTTGGATCTGATGCCCATCCCGTCTACATGCTGCTAAAAGACTTTAGTGGTCAAAGGCTTTGTAAAGGGATCTGACAGATTGTCTGCAGAGGTTATCTTAGTGATTGCACTACCACCTCTCTACACAATCTCTCTGAACAAGTGATACTTCCTCTGTACATGCTTTTGGCTCTTATGGCTCCTGGGTTCCTTGGACTATGTGACTGCCCCGCTGCTGTCAGAGTAAACTGTGAGCAGCTGTCACGCCAAAAGTTCCAGAAGGAATCTTTTGAGCCATACTGCCTCCTTAGCTGCTTCACAAGCCGCTACATATTCAGCCTTCGAGGTGCAATCAGCAGTACATTCCTGTTTAATACTCCTCCAGCTAATAGCTCCGCCGCCAAGCATAAACACATATCCAGAAGTTGATTTCCTGGAATCCTTGTCTGACATGAAGTCAAAGTCTGTGTAACTGACTGGAATCAACTCATCACTGCCGTAAATCAACATGTAATCTCTAGTCCTTCTAAAGTATTTGAGAATGCATTTTACAGCAGTCCAATAATCAGGACCTGGGTTAGACTGATATCTGCTGACTATGCCCACTGCATGACAAATATCCGGTCTAGTACATAGCATAGCATACATGAGGCTACCAACAGCCGAAGCGTATGGTACCACTCTCATCTATTCCTCTTCCACATGTGTCTTGGGACATTGATACTTGGAAAGGTTCACTCCATGCCTGAAAGATGTAATACCCTTCTTGGAATCTTGCATAGTAAACCGTACCAGCACCTTCTCTATGCACGCAGCTTGGGATAAGCCTATCATCCTATTTTTTTGGTCTCGATGGAGTTTGATCCCTAGGATGTAACTGGCATCTCCCAAGTTCTTCATATCAAAAGTCTTAGTCAACCAAACTTTGTTGACAATAATCCTATGCCACTCCCTAGGAGAAGGATGTCGTCGACATACAATACCAGAAAAACTACCCTGCTTCCTTCACTTTTCGTATACACAATTGACTCATCCATAGTTTGACAAAAATCAAATGACTTAATTGCCTGGTCAAAGCGGATGTTCCAGCTTCGGGATGCCTGCTTTAGTCCATAAATGGACTTCTGCAACTTGCAAACTCTTTGCTCTTGGTTGTTAGCTATAAAACCGTCTGGCTGCATCATATGGATGTCTTCCTCAAGATGACCGTTGAGAAATGCTGTCTTGACATCCATTTGCCAAATCTCGTAATCGAGATGAGCCCAATGGATAAGAGTATCCGGATGGACTTGAGCATGACTATCGACGAGAAGGTTTCTTCATAATTGATACCTTCTTTCTGAGTATATCCTTTCGCAACAAGCCTAGCCTTAAAGGTCTCAACTCTTCCATCTTGTCCTCTCTTTCTCTTGTAGAACCACTTGCACCCAATAGGTTTAATATTGGCAGGCAAGTCCACAAGTGTCTAGACCTGATTGGAGTACATGGACTCCATCTCAGCTTTCATAGCATCTTGCCAATGTCCCGAATCTATGTCATTAATTGATTCATCATAGTTACAGGGATCTTGTTCCAGTTCTTCCTGGATTGCCTCGTAAGACTCTCCCAAAAATGAGAACCTGTTAGGGAGCCTGACAATTCTCCCACTACGACGAGGCACTGGTGTAACTACTGGGTCAGGTATGGGTGGATTATCTTCAAGTCTAGTCACATTTGGATTTGAAATTGATTGCTCTTGAATTTTTTCCAAGATAACATTTTCTAGAGATTTCCGGTCTATCATATAATCTTCCTCTAGAAAAAATGCATTGGTGATGACAAGCACTTTATGCTCTCTGGGATTATAGAATAACAAACCTTTAGTTCTTTTGGGATATCCTATAAAAGTACATACTTACGACCTCAATTTCAACTTATCCGTCTTAACCTTCAGCACGTGTGCCGGATAGCCCCAAATGTGTAAATATTGTAGACTAGGCTTTCGCATAGACCACAACTCCCGGCGAGTCTTTGTTGGAAATAGGTGGGCCTCGTGGATAGGTTTCAAAAACTTTTGACTCACTTGATACAGGGATAAATATCCATAAGGCTATAAACCCAATCCGGGATCCAATCCTCAAACTCATTAATAAGATTAGCATAAAATAATCCACAACATACAAGGAAGTAGATTATACCTTGGGATCTCGGTTGTGCTCTAATGGAGAAGTTGCGTCTTTCTTTGATGAAACTCTTTCACGAATCAAATAGCAATCTCCAAAACCCAATTGTCTTCCACGCTATATCCCTTATTAGATTTCTTTTCTCAAGAAGATGGGTGGGATCTCCAAGAGAAATCAACTAGAAACTATAAGGAAACTAGAGGGAGAAGAGATGTGCAACAACTTGAACAAGAGAAGAGAGGAGAGGGGCTAGGCGTGTGGCTCATGTAGGGGACGTCCAAGGGGGATGCTCCCCTATTTATGGCCTCTTGCATTCTCCTCTTACTAATTTGAATAGAAGTCTTACTTCCACACTAATTAGTAACTATCTCCTCTCTAATTAAAATAGAAGTCCTACTTCCATTAATAATTAGAACTTACTATTACCACTGTGCGGGGAGATTTCCAGAGCACAGGATTAAGCTGATCCCAGCCGTCAGATGAGACTAAGCACTCTCACGTGCCATCCGTGTGCCATCCACGTGGCACCAAACTCACCTCGGCTAGCAAGGCAGAGGCCTCGGCCGAAGTCAAACAGCGCCATGCCACTAGCGCCGAGCTCGGCCACCCCATGTGTCCATCTCGGCTGAGAACTCCACCTCGGCTGAAGGAGCCGAGACGAAAGCCGAAGCAAGAAAAGACCTCCACTCGCACCCCTCATCCCCCACGTCACCAGGCGCGTAGAGGAACAGGGGTGCGAACTAGTGAGACAAATGCGACATCCAGCCATCCACAATCTTCGCTGGATCACTGACAAGGCGGCATCCAGCGGCTGAAGCCACATCAGGGCAAGGCCCGAGGGCAGATCCGATGATGCTCCTACCGCCAAAAGCACCCAACACGATCTGGCCCAACAAGACGCGCATTTAATGCATTGTGGGCTGATCCGACTGACATTAAATGCAGGGTGGGCTGGATTGGACCGCATTTATTACTTTGCGGGCTTATCATGACTCCCAGTCAAATCATGGGACCCACACCAAGATGTCCTCCAAAAATACAAGCCAAGCCTCTATAAATATAATTCCATACCACATGCAAGGTACGCAATATACACACTGGAGAGCTGTTACTCTGCCTCTCTTCTTCCTCTCCTTCCATTGTTCCAGTTCCTTCACTGACTTTGGCATCGGAGAGCCTTGCGCCGCCCAGGCCAGGGTCCTCTGACCGTGTGTTCTTCTCTTTCAGGCTTTCGGACGGTACCCAGTCATCACCATTGTTGGATAAGTCCTCTAAGGCTCCCCCGTTATTGTGGGTCATTATTTTCTGCACCTACAATTGGCGCCGTCTGTGGGAAAGTAATATCCCAGCCTTCCCAACCTTCTCAACTTCAATCTCTCAGAAGCCATGCCTCCGAAAGCTAGGAAGGGCGTAGAATCCTCGAGAGCAGCGCTCGAGCTGCCACCACCGTCGACGGACGTCCCTCCTCAAGGGTGCTCCCGCACGGTGCATGGCACGTCAGCAGGCGAGGGCCGCTTAGGCTCGCAGCTTTTTGTCGAGGTCCCCCTTCAAGAAGGACTCGAGACCTCGATCTCAGCAGAAGAAGTCGTGCCACCCCGACGCGATGAGCGTCGGCATGAGCGTCCTCGCAAGGACAAAGCCGTGGCCGTAGAAGAGACGCGCCACGCTCAACCCCCTGCCACTGGAGGGGTTGTCGCAGCCCAAACTGCTCTCCTCCAGAGGCAAGAGCAGCTGATTCGCGAGCTCCAGCAGCAGCTGAGGGCAGCGCAAACTGCCTCCTTGAGGCAGGTCTCTGAGCCTCAAGGGAAGAAGAGGGACGCCCCCAGCAGGGCAGCCCAGCCTCCCCGCGAGGATCTCAGAAACCATCTGGACCATAAGCGGAGCCAGATTCGTGACGAAGGCTCGAGCAACAGCCAGAGTCATCATAGCCGCGATGGCCGAACTCATAGCCATCTAGCCCGAACCACTCCAAGCGAAAGCCAAGAGCCCAGACTCCAGAGAAGGACGACGAGCAGGAGCGGTTCGACAAACGCGTCAGGCTAGCTCTTCAGCACAACCTGGACGTGCGGGACCAGAAGCAGATCTGTGGCCACACTGATCTGGGGGGCTCACCCTTCACAAAAGAGATCGAGCGCACCCCCTTGCCCAGAAAGTTCTCCGTCCCGCGGTTCGTCCCCTATGACGGACTGTCCGACCCATGTTATAATTTGAAGAAGCTTTAAATGATTTGAATGGTAATCATGGTTCTAATTATTGTCAATCCATGTCAACATGATGAGAGGATGAAGCTCAACTATGCAATGGAAATCAGATGGAAATCAGATGTAAATCAGATGGAAATCAGATGGAAATCAGAATGGAAAAAGAGCTGAAAAGTGTACAGAAAACAGTTTTTCTGTAGCAGAGTGGCCGGTCGACCAGGCTCTTCATGCGGTCGACCGAAGCAAGAGAAACCTGCAGAAAAAGTTTCAGGCACCTCTCAGTTATTTTCGTGACACAGTGTGTCTTCGGTCGACCGAGACCCCAGGATGTCGACCGAGCGCGATAGTTGTCTGATTCCAGACAGTGTATGATGTCGACCGAGTAAGCCAGGATGTCGACCGAGCACGGGAACCAGAGTTGCGCAGAAACAGAAGTCTTGCACGAAAATTCAGCACTCTTATCTAATTTGTTTGGGACTCTTTCTAAACGAATTGTAGCCTGTTTTGAATACAATTAAGGGTTAACATAACCTATAAAAAGGCATGTATGGGTCGTTCTAAAGACACACCAGAGAGAGAAAGAAGAGAAGAAAAGAGAGAAGAGAAGAGAGAAGAGAGTGCTGGTGCTGTGTGCTGTTGTTGTGGTGCTGTTGTGGTGACGTTTTCTACAGCAATTGTGGACGAGATTGTGCTCTTGAAGATGGTGATTCGTCCATGAGTTAAGTGTCTCTCTTTATGCTTTAGTTTTCAATTTGTAAGGGATTGAGAGAGAGAGAATTGTAGAGGGGAAGGGCTGTAGACAGAGTTTATCTTCTATTCTGTTTTTACATCAAGTTGGTGCTTGGTGTTTGGGGTTTGGTGATCCTATCTGTGGGTGCAGATAAATTGTAAGAGGAGTAGGTGCTTCCTAGATAGTGGGTGCTATCTAAAACACAAGGGTTGGTGCTCTTTGTCGTTGGTGCGACTAAATATATTCAGACCTGTACCGGATCGGTGTTCGGACGGTTTTGATCCGTGGACGTAGCCTTTTGGTGAACCACGTTAAATCTGGTGTCATTGTGTGGTTTGACTTGTTTTGTTGTTGAATTGGACCTGTTTTTAGAAATCACTGATTCACCCCCCCTCTCAGTGATCGCGATATCCAACAATTGGTATCAGAGCGAGGCTCCCTTGATCAGTTTAATACGCTAAGGGTGATCTCTTGTCAAATCACATGGCAGCCAATACAGGGAATATGAAAGCACCTCTGTTTGATGGTTCTAATTACTCTTTTTGGAAGATTAGGATGCAAGCCTTCATCAAATCTCTTGGCTATGATGTTTGGGAGGCTGTCAGAGTCGGTTACAATGCTGCCACCGTACCCAATGATACTGCATCGAAGAAGTTGGCAGACAACGACTCCAAGGCGCAGAATGCACTCTTTAGTGGCCTTGTGGACAGCGAGCTTGTCAAAGTAATTGCATGCAAAACAGCCAAGGAAATATGGGACAAGTTGAAAAGCATTCATGAAGGAGATGAGAAGATCAAAGAAGCCAAATTGCAAACTCATCGCTCTCAATTCGAGTCTGTTCGCATGGAGGAAAGCGAGAATGTTGACTCGTATATGCAACGAGTGAATGAAGTCACGAATGACATTCGTGGACTAGGGGAGGAGATTAAAGAGCCGGTCATCGTCAAAAAGGTTCTAAGATCTCTTCTTCCCCAGTTTGATTCAAAAGTCTCAGCCATCGAAGAAGCCAAAGATCTGAATGCATTTTCCATGGATGAATTACATGGTTCTCTAACTGCCTATGAGATGCGCATAGGAAAGACGTCTTCATCTGATAAAGAAGCGGCCTTCAAAGTTCAGAAAAAGGCAAAAGAGACTGCTGGTCATGATGTTGATTCTGATAATGATGAGCTTGAGGCTCAATTTGTTAGAAAGTTGAAGAAAGGAAGCAATGGCAAGTACAAAGGGAAGCTACCCTTTAAATGCTTCAATTGTGGAGGTGTTGGTCACTTTGCTGCGAAGTGTCCGCTAAAAGAAGACAATGATAATGACTCTTATGCTGAAAAGAGTAAAGGAAAGAGAAATTTCAGAAAAAGAGGCAAAGCTAAAAACTTTCTATGTCAACAAGATGACAGCACGTCTGAAACTTCAGACGATGATGAATCAACCGAAGCTCTCTTCATGGTCACTGTTGAAGAAGAAGAAGAGCTAGATCCGGAAGAGGAAGAGGAGGCTGAAGTCAATCTTGAAGAGGAACTCATAGTCGCACTTGAGGAGCTTAGCATGGAATGCAAAACAAGTAAGAAAAATCTGAAACTTCTCCATGAATCTGAAAGTTCTATTATTGCTTTGAAAACTCAAGTAGAAGAATATAAAAGAATGGTAGAAGTCCTTGAAAACCAAATAAGTATCAAAAAGGAAGAGGCTATGAAACTTGAAACTGAGATCGCTAGAGCAAAGGCTGAAAATTTGGAAAATAGCAAAAAACTCAAAGCGCTCCAAGCGATTGAAGGGACTATGAAACTCGATGAACTGCTGAAAGTTCAAAGACCTGCCCACTTCAGATTTGGTCTAGGATTTGAGAAAGGTGAATCCTCTAAGATTGCACCTCCTGAAAAGAAAGAGTTTGTGAAGCAAGTCACTGCACCTTCTAACTCTATGAAGCCCACTCAACCTAGAAAGGAGTCCATTCCTGTTAGAAAGGTAATGAAGACTAACCAGCCACAAAGAAGATACAAATTCTATGGTTATTGCTTTCATTGTAATATGTTTGGACATAAAAGAGACGATTGCAAATTCTATGTGAAATACAGCTCACTTGTGACTAGGAACCCTTTTTCAATCTTAAGTAGTCACAAAATTGAGTGCCATAAGTGCTATAATTATGGACACTTGGCTAGGGATTGTAGGTTGCATATTGCTAACAAATTTCAGGTTGAAAAGAAACCCAAGTTAGTCAAGGCTTGGAGAGCAAAGCAAAGTGCAGAAAGTCCCAAAGAATCTCTCATTGTGCAAATGGCATTCAATGCACAAAAGAAGGCAGCACCATGGGTCCTTGATAGTGGTTGTTCAAGCCATATGACTGGTGATAAAGAGAAATTCATCAAATTACAGCACTATGAAGGCGGTTCAGTGAAGTTTGGCAACAATGATGGTGCCAAAATCTGCGGAAAAGGTGTTATTCAGCTTATGGCAAACAAGATCAGATCGGAAGAAGTCTTATATGTGTCTGGATTGAGACACAACCTGCTTAGTGTGAGCCAGATCTGTGACAAGGGTCACGAAGTTATCTTCACAAAGAATGGGTTTGCCATCAAGAAGAGTAGCAACGGCAAAACAGTGGCAACTGGATCAAGAACTGCTGGAAATCTCTATACATTGTCAGATGGAGCTGAAAAGACCTGCTTGATGAGTCGGACAGAGGAAAGTTGGTTGTGGCACAAACGCCTTGGGCATCTAAGCTTTGATAACATGTCAAAGATTTGCAATTCAAAGGCTGTAAGAGGCATGTCTACAGTTGAAAAGCCTTCCAATCCCATTTGCGACTCTTGCCAAAAGGGAAAGCAAACGAGGGTTATGTTCAAGTCAAAGGAGCATCATTCCAAGAAACCTCTTGAGCTAGTGCACACTGATCTCTGTGGACCGATGCGAACTCAAAGCACCAATGGAGATAAGTATTTCATGTTATGCATTGATGATTATACTCGTATGACATGGGTATTGTTTCTTAAGCATAAGCATCAAGCACTTGATCGTTTTAAAGTGTTTAAAGCACAGGTTGAAAATCAATTGGAAAATCGTATCAAGATTTTAAGGTCTGATCGTGGAGGCGAGTTCACATCTGAAGAGTTCACTAAATATTGTGAACATCATGGCATTCAAAGACAGTACTCAGCCCCTAGAACTCCACAGCAAAATGGAGTTGTGGAACGGAAGAATCGCACCGTACAAGAGATGGCTCGTACGATGCTAAGTGAAAGCAAGATGGCTGACAAGTATTGGAAAGAGGCAATTCATACGGCTGTATACATTCAAAATCGATGCTTGATCAGGCCACATGAAGACAAAACTCCCTATGAGCTATGGTTTGGAAGAAAAGCAACAGTCAAGCACTTCAGAGTCTTCGGCAGCAAGTGTTACATCAAGCGGCTCGAACAAAATCCGGGCAAATTTGAAGAAAGAGCTGACGAAGGTATATTTCTGGGTTACTCCTCTACTAGCAAGGCATATAGGTGTCTTAACAAAAGAACCAGAAAAATCATAGAAAGTGCTGATGTGAGAATAGATGAGAATATTAAACCAAAGAATGCAACTCATAATGACAGTCCAGTTTATGAGGACTCGAGTGAGATTGATGATGAGATGGCTGAATCTAATGATTCTGAGAAATCAAAGGATGACTCAGAAGATACTACACCTAAGAAGCACAGCACTTGGGTAGAGCAACACCCTAAGGATCAAATCATTGGAGATCCTAAGGCAGGCGTTCAAACTAGACAAAGTGTAGTTAGCAATTACTCACTTGTGTCCACCATTGAACCCAAGACTGTGGCTGAAGCCAGTCTTGATGAAAGTTGGTTGAAATCTATGCATGAGGAGTTGGAGCAAATTGAGAAGAACTCCACATAGGAACTTGTTCCAAGACCTACTGATAAGAATGTTATTGGTACTAAATGGGTCTTTCGGAATAAGCTGAATGAAGATGGTCAAGTCATTAGAAACAAAGCAAGGTTGGTTTGTAAAGGCTATGCTCAAGTTGAAGGCATAGATTTTGAAGAGACCTTTGCACCGGTGGCTCGTCTGGAAGCTATTCGTATGTTTCTTGCATTGGCAGCATACAAAACCTTCAAGGTATTTCAGATGGACGTAAAGTCAGCTTTCTTGAATGGTTTACTTGAAGAAGAGGTCTACATTGAGCAACCTGATGGTTTTCTCATCAGCAAAAATTCAGATCTAGTGTGCAAGTTGAAAAAGGCTCTTTATGGACTGAAACAAGCGCCAAGGGCATGGTATGCAAGGCTGGATCTCTATCTCCGCAAGATCGGTTTTGGAAAAGGAATGGTTGATAGCAATCTGTATGTCAAAACTGAGTTAAGCAAACAGCTGGTTGTCATTGTTTATGTTGATGACATAATCTTTGGTGGCAATGATGAGGAGATGTGCAGGAATTTTGCTGAAGAGATGAAGAAAGAATTTGGAATGTCGATGCTTGGAGAACTAAAGTTCTTTCTTGGTTTACAAGTTCAGCAGCTGAAACATGGCATCTTCATATCACAAATGAAGTACATTAAGGAAATGCTGAAACGGTTCAATATGGAAGACAGCAAGCCAGTGAGCACACCAATGTCAACGAACACGAAGCTTAGCAAAGATGATAAGGCCTCGTCCGTTGATCATACCACCTATCGCTCTATGATAGGAAGCTTGCTCTACTTGACTGCTACAAGACCAGATCTTCTACAAGCAGTATGTATGGTTGCACGTTTTCAAGCAGCACCAACTGAAACGCACCTTACAGCAGTGAAAAGAATCTTTCGATATCTGAAAGGTACTATGGAGCTTGGTATCTGGTATCCCAAAGGCAAATCCTTCACTCTTGTTGCATATTCTGATGCCGATTGGGCTGGATGCGTAGATGATCGCAAGAGTACTAGCGGCAGCGCATTTTATCTTGGAGAAAGATTAGTTGCTTGGCATAGTAAGAAGCAAGACTCAGTATCCCTTTCGACAGCGGAAGCGGAATATATTGCAGCGGCAACTTGTTGTACGCAAGTGTTATGGATGCGGCAAATGCTCTCTGATCTAGGAGTTCCTACAACGGATCCTACGCCGATCCTATGTGACAACACGAGTGCAATTCATATATCTAAGAATCCTGTTCAGCACTCTCGAACAAAGCATGTAGCAATTCGTTATCATTTTCTTAAAGATAAAGTTGCTGATGGAGAGGTCAAGTTGGAATATGTTCCAACAACTGAGCAAGTGGCTGATATTTTCACGAAACCTCTGCCAAAGGAAGTCTTCGAGTATCTCCGGAAAAAGTTAGGAGTTACTCACTCTCCTAAACCGTAGGAGTTGTGCTTGAAAGGGGGAGCAATGCATTCATTGAATATCCTATTCGCTCCTCGATTTGGTCCCTTTGGACTTGTTGTCAAAGGGGGAGAGATGTTATGCTATGATAGCAAGGAGAGATGTTATGCTATGAAAGCTAGGGGGAGATTGTTGACAGTGCATGGTTGTTATTTCAGAATTTCAGAATTGGTTCCAAGTGAGTGTTGAAAAGAACTTGGAAGAGCTGCAAGCTGGAGTTGAAAGAGTTGAAGAGTTGTTAGCATGTTGACAAAGTTGTTAAAGTTGACAACAATTCCAAAGGGGGAGATTGTTATAATTTGAAGAAGCTTTAAATGATTTGAATGGTAATCATGGTTGTAATTGTTGTCAATCCATGTCAACATGATGAGAGGATGAAGCTCAACTATGCATTGGAAATCAGATGGAAATCAGATGTAAATCAGATGGAAATCAGAATGGAAAAAGAGCTGAAAAGTGTACAGAAAACAGTTTTTCTGTAGCAGAGTGGCCGGTCGACCGGGCTCTTCATGCGGTCGACCGAAGCAAGAGAAACCTGCAGAAAAAGTTTCAGGCACCTCTCAGTTATTTTCATGACACAGTGTGTCTTCGGTCGACCGAGACCCCAGGATGTCGACCGAGCGCGATAGTTGTCTGATTCCAGACAGTGTATGATGTCGACCGAGTAAGCCAGGATGTCGACCGAGCACGGGAACCAGAGTTGCGCAGAAACAGAAGTCTTGCACGAAAATTCAGCACTCTTATCTAATTTGTTTGGGACTCTTTCTAAACGAATTGTAGCCTGTTTTGAATACAATTAAGGGTTAACATAACCTATAAAAAGGCATGTATGGGTCGTTCTAAAGACACACCAGAGAGAGAAAGAAGAGAAGAAAAGAGAGAAGAGAAGAGAGAAGAGAGTGCTGGTGCTGTGTGCTGTTGTTGTGGTGCTGTTGTGGTGACGTTTTCTACAGCAATTGTGGACGAGATTGTGCTCTTGAAGATGGTGATTCGTCCATGAGTTAAGTGTCTCTCTTTATGCTTTAGTTTTCAATTTGTAAGGGATTGAGAGAGAGAGAATTGTAGAGGGGAAGGGCTGTAGACAGAGTTTATCTTCTATTCTGTTTTTACATCAAGTTGGTGCTTGGTGTTTGGGGTTTGGTGATCCTATCTGTGGGTGCAGATAAATTGTAAGAGGAGTAGGTGCTTCCTAGATAGTGGGTGCTATCTAAAACACAAGGGTTGGTGCTCTTTGTCGTTGGTGCGACTAAATATATTCAGACCTGTACCGGATCGGTGTTCGGACGGTTTTGATCCGTGGACGTAGCCTTTTGGTGAACCACGTTAAATCTGGTGTCATTGTGTGGTTTGACTTGTTTTGTTGTTGAATTGGACCTGTTTTTAGAAATCACTGATTCACCCCCCCCCCTCTCAGTGATCGCGATATCCAACAATTGGTATCAGAGCGAGGCTCCCTTGATCAGTTTAATACGCTAAGGGTGATCTCTTGTCAAATCACATGGCAGCCAATACAGGGAATATGAAAGCACCTCTGTTTGATGGTTCTAATACTCTTTTTGGAAGATTAGGATGCAATCCTTCATCAAATCTCTTGGCTATGATGTTTGGGAGGCTGTCAGAGTCGGTTACAATGCTGCCACCGTACCCAATGATACTGCATCGAAGAAGTTGGCAAACAACGACTCCAAGGCGCAGAATGCACTCTTTAGTGGCCTTGTGGACAGCGAGCTTGTCAAAGTAATTGCATGCAAAACAGCCAAGGAAATATGGGACAAGTTGAAAAGCATTCATGAAGGAGATGAGAAGATCAAAGAAGCCAAATTGCAAACTCATCGCTCTCAATTCGAGTCTGTTCGCATGGAGGAAAGCGAGAATGTTGACTCGTATATGCAACGAGTGAATGAAGTCACGAATGACATTCGTGGACTAGGGGAGGAGATTAAAGAGCCGGTCATCGTCAAAAAGGTTCTAAGATCTCTTCTTCCCCGGTTTGATTCAAAAGTCTCAGCCATCGAAGAAGCCAAAGATCTGAATGCATTTTCCATGGATGAATTACATGGTTCTCTAACTGCCTATGAGATGCGCATAGGAAAGACGTCTTCATCTGATAAAGAAGCGGCCTTCAAAGTTCAGAAAAAGGCAAAAGAGACTGCTGGTCATGATGTTGATTCTGATAATGATGAGCTTGAGGCTCAATTTGTTAGAAAGTTGAAGAAAGGAAGCAATGGCAAGTACAAAGGGAAGCTACCCTTTAAATGCTTCAATTGTGGAGGTGTTGGTCACTTTGCTGCGAAGTGTCCGCTAAAAGAAGACAATGATAATGACTCTTATGCTGAAAAGAGTAAAGGAAAGAGAAATTTCAGAAAAAGAGGCAAAGCTAAAAACTTTCTATGTCAACAAGATGACAGCACGTCTGAAACTTCAGACGATGATGAATCAACCGAAGCTCTCTTCATGGTCACTGTTGAAGAAGAAGAAGAAGAGCTAGATCCGGAAGAGGAAGAGGAGGCTGAAGTCAATCTTGAAGAGGAACTCATAGTCGCACTTGAGGAGCTTAGCATGGAACGCAAAACAAGTAAGAAAAATCTGAAACTTCTCCATGAATCTGAAAGTTCTATTATTGCTTTGAAAACTCAAGTAGAAGAATATAAAAGAATGGTAGAAGTCCTTGAAAACCAAATAAGTATCAAAAAGGAAGAGGCTATGAAACTTGAAACTGAGATCGCTAGAGCAAAGGCTGAAAATTTGGAAAATAGCAAAAAACTCAAAGCGCTCCAAGCGATTGAAGGGACTATGAAACTCGATGAACTACTGAAAGTTCAAAGACCTGCCCACTTCAGATTTGGTCTAGGATTTGAGAAAGGTGAATCCTCTAAGATTGCACCTCCTGAAAAGAAAGAGTTTGTGAAGCAAGTCACTGCACCTTCTAACTCTATGAAGCCCACTCAACCTAGAAAGGAGTCCATTCCTGTTAGAAAGGTAATGAAGACTAACCAGCCACAAAGAAGATACAAATTCTATGGTTATTGCTTTCATTGTAATATGTTTGGACATAAAAGAGACGATTGCAAATTCTATGTGAAATACAGCTCACTTGTGACTAGGAACCCTTTTTCAATCTTAAGTAGCCACAAAATTGAGTGCCATAAGTGCTATAATTATGGACACTTGGCTAGGGATTGTAGGTTGCATATTGCTAACAAATTTCAGGTTGAAAAGAAACCCAAGTTAGTCAAGGCTTGGAGAGCAAAACAAAGTGCAGAAAGTCCCAAAGAATCTCTCATTGTGGAAATGGCATTCAATGCACAAAAGAAGGCAGCACCATGGGTCCTTGATAGTGGTTGTTCAAGCCATATGACTGGTGATAAAGAGAAATTCATCAAATTACAGCACTATGAAGGCGGTTCAGTGAAGTTTGGCAACAATGATGGTGCCAAAATCTGCGGAAAAGGTGTTATTCAGCTTATGGCAAACAAGATCAGATCGGAAGAAGTCTTACATGTGTCTGGATTGAGACACAACCTGCTTAGTGTGAGCCAGATCTGTGACAAGGGTCACGAAGTTATCTTCACAAAGAATGGGTTTGCCATCAAGAAGAGTAGCAACGGCAAAACAGTGGCAACTGGATCAAGAACTGCTGGAAATCTCTATACATTGTCAGATGGAGCTGAAAAGACCTGCTTGATGAGTCGGACAGAGGAAAGTTGGTTGTGGCACAAACGCCTTGGGCATCTAAGCTTTGATAACATGTCAAAGATTTGCAATTCAAAGGCTGTAAGAGGCATGTCTACAGTTGAAAAGCCTTCCAATCCCATTTGCGACTCTTGCCAAAAGGGAAAGCAAACGAGGGTTATGTTCAAGTCAAAGGAGCATCATTCCAAGAAACCTCTTGAGCTAGTGCACACTGATCTCTGTGGACCGATGCGAACTCAAAGCACCAATGGAGATAAGTATTTCATGTTATGCATTGATGATTATACTCGTATGACATGGGTATTGTTTCTTAAGCATAAGCATCAAGCACTTGATCGTTTTAAAGTGTTTAAAGCACAGGTTGAAAATCAATTGGAAAATCGTATCAAGATTTGAAGGTCTGATCGTGGAGGCGAGTTCACATCTGAAGAGTTCACTAAACATTGTGAACATCATGGCATTCAAAGACAGTACTCAGCCCCTAGAACTCCACAGCAAAATGGAGTTGTGGAACGGAAGAATCGCACCGTACAAGAGATGGCTCGTACGATGCTAAGTGAAAGCAAGATGGCTGACAAGTATTGGAAAGAGGCAATTCATACGGCTGTATACATTCAAAATCGATGCTTGATCAGGCCACATGAAGACAAAACTCCCTATGAGCTATGGTTTGGAAGAAAAGCAACAGTCAAGCACTTCAGAGTCTTCGGCAGCAAGTGTTACATCAAGCGGCTCGAACAAAATCCGGGCAAATTTGAAGAAAGAGCTGACGAAGGTATATTTCTGGGTTACTCCTCTACTAGCAAGGCATATAGGTGTCTTAACAAAAGAACCAGAAAAATCATAGAAAGTGCTGATGTGAGAATAGATGAGAATATTAAACCAAAGAATGCAACTCATAATGACAGTCCAGTTTATGAGGACTCGAGTGAGATTGATGATGAGATGGCTGAATCTAATGATTCTGAGAAATCAAAGGATGACTCAGAAGATACTACACCTAAGAAGCACAGCACTTGGGTAGAGCAACACCCTAAGGATCAAATCATTGGAGATCCTAAGGCAGGCGTTCAAACTAGACAAAGTGTAGTTAGCAATTACTCACTTGTGTCCACCATTGAACCCAAGACTGTGGCTGAAGCCAGTCTTGATGAAAGTTGGTTGAAATCTATGCATGAGGAGTTGGAGCAAATTGAGAAGAACTCCACATGGGAACTTGTTCCAAGACCTACTGATAAGAATGTTATTGGTACTAAATGGGTCTTTCGGAATAAGCTGAATGAAGATGGTCAAGTCATTAGAAACAAAGCAAGGTTGGTTTGTAAAGGCTATGCTCAAGTTGAAGGCATAGATTTTGAAGAGACCTTTGCACCGGTGGCTCGTCTGGAAGCTATTCGTATGTTTCTTGCATTGGCAGCATACAAAACCTTCAAGGTATTTCAGATGGACGTAAAGTCAGCTTTCTTGAATGGTTTACTTGAAGAAGAGGTCTACATTGAGCAACCTGATGGTTTTCTCATCAGCAAAAATTCAGATCTAGTGTGCAAGTTGAAAAAGGCTCTTTATGGACTGAAACAAGCGCCAAGGGCATGGTATGCAAGGCTGGATCTCTATCTCCGCAAGATCGGTTTTGGAAAAGGAATGGTTGATAGCAATCTGTATGTCAAAACTGAGTTAAGCAAACAGCTGGTTGTCATTGTTTATGTTGATGACATAATCTTTGGTGGCAATGATGAGGAGATGTGCAGGAATTTTGCTGAAGAGATGAAGAAAGAATTTGGAATGTCGATGCTTGGAGAACTAAAGTTCTTTCTTGGTTTACAAGTTCAGCAGCTGAAACATGGCATCTTCATATCACAAATGAAGTACATTAAGGAAATGCTGAAACGGTTCAATATGGAAGACAGCAAGCCAGTGAGCACACCAATGTCAACGAACACGAAGCTTAGCAAAGATGATAAGGCCTCGTCCGTTGATCATACCACCTATCGCTCTATGATAGGAAGCTTGCTCTACTTGACTGCTACAAGACCAGATCTTCTACAAGCAGTATGTATGGTTGCACGTTTTCAAGCAGCACCAACTGAAACGCACCTTACAGCAGTGAAAAGAATCTTTCGATATCTGAAAGGTACTATGGAGCTTGGTATCTGGTATCCCAAATGCAAATCCTTCACTCTTGTTGCATATTCTGATGCCGATTAGGCTGGATGCGTAGATGATCGCAAGAGTACTAGCGGCGGCGCATTTTATCTTGGAGAAAGATTAGTTGCTTGGCATAGTAAGAAGCAAGACTCAGTATCCCTTTCGACAGTGGAAGCGGAATATATTGCAGCGGCAACTTGTTGTACGCAAGTGTTATGGATGCGGCAAATGCTCTCTGATCTAGGAGTTCCTACAACGGATCCTACGCCGATCCTATGTGACAACACGAGTGCAATTCATATATCTAAGAATCCTGTTCAGCACTCTCGAACAAAGCATGTAGCAATTCGTTATCATTTTCTTAAAGATAAAGTTGCTGATGGAGAGGTCAAGTTGGAATATGTTCCAACAACTGAGCAAGTGGCTGATATTTTCACGAAACCTCTGCCAAAGGAAGTCTTCGAGTATCTCCGGAAAAAGTTAGGAGTTACTCACTCTCCTAAACCGTAGGAGTTGTGCTTGAAAGGGGGAGCAATGCATTCATTGAATATCCTATTCGCTCCTCGATTTGGTCCCTTTGGACTTGTTGTCAAAGGGGGAGAGATGTTATGCTATGATAGCAAGGAGAGATGTTATGCTATGAAAGCAAGGGGGAGATTGTTGACAGTGCATGGTTGTTATTTCAGAATTTCAGAATTGGTTCCAAGTGAGTGTTGAAAAGAACTTGGAAGAGCTGCAAGCTGGAGTTGAAAGAGTTGAAGAGTTGTTAGCATGTTGACAAAGTTGTTAAAGTTGACAACAATTCCAAAGGGGGAGATTGTTATAATTTGAAGAAGCTTTAAATGATTTGAATGGTAATCATGGTTGTAATTGTTGTCAATCCATGTCAACATGATGAGAGGATGAAGCTCAACTATGCATTGGAAATCAGATGTAAATCAGATGGAAATCAGAATGGAAAAAGAGCTGAAAAGTGTACAGAAAATAGTTTTTCTGTAGCAGAGTGGCCGGTCGACCGGGCTCTTCATGCGGTCGACCGAAGCAAGAGAAACCTGCAGAAAAAGTTTCAGGCACCTCTCAGTTATTTTCGTGACACAGTGTGTCTTCGGTCGACCGAGACCCCAGGATGTCGACCGAGCGCGATAGTTGTCTGATTCCAGACAGTGTATGATGTCGACCGAGTAAGCCAGGATGTCAACCGAGCACGGGAACCAGAGTTGCGCAGAAACAGAAGTCTTGCACGAAAATTCAGCACTCTTATCTAATTTGTTTGGGACTCTTTCTAAACGAATTGTAGCCTGTTTTGAATACAATTAAGGGTTAACATAACCTATAAAAAGGCATGTATGGGTCGTTCTAAAGACACACCAGAGAGAGAAAGAAGAGAAGAAAAGAGAGAAGAGAAGAGAGAAGAGAGTGCTGGTGCTGTGTGCTGTTGTTGTGGTGCTGTTGTGGTGACGTTTTCTACAGCAATTGTGGACGAGATTGTGCTCTTGAAGATGGTGATTCGTCCATGAGTTAAGTGTCTCTCTTTATGCTTTAGTTTTCAATTTGTAAGGGATTGAGAGAGAGAGAATTGTAGAGGGGAAGGGCTGTAGACAGAGTTTATCTTCTATTCTGTTTTTACATCAAGTTGGTGCTTGGTGTTTGGGGTTTGGTGATCCTATCTGTGGGTGCAGATAAATTGTAAGAGGAGTAGGTGCTTCCTAGATAGTGGGTGCTATCTAAAACACAAGGGTTGGTGCTCTTTGTCGTTGGTGCGACTAAATATATTCAGACCTGTACCGGATCGGTGTTCGGACGGTTTTGATCCGTGGACGTAGCCTTTTGGTGAACCACGTTAAATCTGGTGTCATTGTGTGGTTTGACTTGTTTTGTTCTTGAATTGGACCTGTTTTTAGAAATCACTGATTCACCCCCCCCCCCTCTCAGTGATCGCGATATCCAACAACCCATCCACTCACCTTCGCCACTTCTCCCAGAAGATGTCCATCTGGGGGAATGAGGGTCACCTGAACTGCAAAATCTTCTCCTCCAGTTTGGGTGACCTCCCCCTGAAATGGTTCTGTTCTCTCCTAGAGAAGTCAGTTTCCAGTTGGAAGGAGCTCCAGCTCTCCTTCTTAAAGAAGTTCCAAGCTTACACCGTCGTCCCCAAGAAAGAAGGGGACCTCCTCGCCCTGAGAATGAAACAGGGCGAGACCCTCGCCAAGTTCGCCCAACGATTCTGGGCGGTCTACAGCCAGATCGAGGGCACCAGGGAAGAGATAGCAATCTATGCCTTCCAACATGCCCTGATCCCCGGCCACGACCTCCGGAAGGACTTGGTCGGAGACCCTCCAGAGTCCATGCCAGAGCTAATGGCCCGGATAAAGCGCTTCGTCGCCCGGGAGGAAGATGAAACCCAGGCCCGAGGAGAGGACGAAAGGCCAGAGCCCGAGCACAAGAGCAACCAGCCTCGGCAGAAAGGTGGGGAACCCTTCCAGGCGCAGGAGCCCAAGCAGGCTTGGGTCGCCAATTCGGCGATGCCCACAACACCCAGGTCTGGGGGCACCAGGAGGCCAAGGCCTCACGCCAGCGCCTATCAAGGCATCAACGTCGTCTTCAGAGAGCCGATACACCAGATCATGAACAAAATAAAGGGTAAGCCGTTCTTCGAGTGGCCTCAGCCCTTGAGAAATGAGCCCACCAACGGCAGTCGAAGCAAGCTCTACTGTTCCTACCACAAAGGTAAAGGACACAAGACCGAGGAATGCAACTCTCTGAAGTGGTACCTGGAGAGACTCGCCGGCGAAGGCCACCTCCCAGAGTTCGTCAAGACCGAAGATGCCGGCGGCAGCAGGGGCCAAGTTCACCAGAGCACGGCTCGGGACCCAGACAGCGAGGATTCCAAAAAGATTGTCAATGTGATCAACCTGGCATCCTCAGTTCCCTCTCCCTCGTCTCGCGGAAGCTCGCATCGCACGGGAAGGTGATGGAAGCCGAGCCCGGGCTGGCACCAGAAGAAGGGGGGCTCGCCACGGCCGACCTGCGATCTCCTCAGATAAAGATCTCGGGGGAATCCAGCTCCCCCACAACGGTCGAGGACATGGCCGAGGCCAGGCTGAACTTGGCAGACCCAGACAGGTTCTCCCTGATCGGCGCCTCACGACGGGGATGTTCCAGGCTCAGCTCGGACTTACGGTAGAAGTGTACATCGACGACATGGTCGCCAAACCGGTGTATTCCGGCGTCCACATGGTGGATCTCGGCCAAGTCTCCGACATCCTTCGGGCACGCCAGCTCAAGCTAAATGTTTCCATGTGCGCCTTCGGCATAGCACCCGGCCAGTTCCTCAGTAGCTTGGTGACACGAAAGGGGATAGGGGCTGATCCAGACCAGATCACCGCGATTTAGAGCGTTCGGAGCCCCTCCCACCACAAAAGAAGTCCTAAAGCTCACGGAAATGGCTGCATCACTCAAGTCACTTTACTGGTCGGCGCCGACCCAGCCTGGCACGACACTGACAGGCACGGGGCACGAGCCAGAAGTAACTGAGATCGAAGAGTCTCCCACCTCGGCAACACCTCTCCGGCCTGCGGGATGGAAGCGGTCATTCCTTTAGATATCGGCCTTCTCACCCTGAGGACAGAGCTGATCGGCCAAGGCCGAAATAAGACAAGCCCGGCAATGGAGATGGAGCTGGCGGACAAGCGCCAAGGAGCAATAGCCCTGCGCCTGACCGACTATCGGCAGCGTCTAGCCAGGGCGAGCAATCAAAATGTCAAGGAAAGGAGGTTCTCCCTGGGAGAGCCGGTTCTCGAGAGGACCCTACCCACCGACAACCAAACAAGGGGAAAGATGGCCCCGAACTGACACGGCCCATTCAGGGTGGTCTCACAAGCAAGGAAATCAGCCTACAAACTCGGAAGACAGAGGGCAAGCCACTTCCAAAACCGTGGAATGCATCCCCCCTGAAGAAATTCTATTTCTAAAAGATGTAGCGAGTCTCAGAATCAATGAAAATACCTTTTTCCCTGTCGTCAATCTGTGCCATCTCCCCTTACATGACTTTGAAAGCTCCGGGTCTACCGCCCTGGAAAAGGCCTCGAGTCCAGGCTTGGTCGTTTCCTAAAGCTCCGGGTCTACCGCCCTGGAAAAGGCCTCGAGTCCAGGCTTGGTCGTTTCCTAAAGCTCCGGGTCTACCGCCCTGGAAAAGGCCTCGAGTCCAGGCTCGGTCGTTTCCTAAAGCTCCGGGTCTACCGCCCTGGAAAAGGCCTCGAGTCCAGGCTCGGTCGTTTCCTAAAGCTCCGGGTCTACCGCCCTGGAAAAGGCCTCGAGTCCAGGCTCGGTCGTTTCCTAAAGCTCCGGGTCTACCGCCCTGGAAAAGGCCTCGAGTCCAGGCTCTACTTCTGTTTTTGAGTTCGGTACTTCCGTGCTTTAGTTCGGTATGGTGCTTTCTGTGATGGGACGTTAGAATTGAGCGCCGAGCTATCTTCTTGGGTGTTCGCGATGATACTCTGTATCTCAGGCGATCTTTTCCGGTATTAGCGCTGATACTCCGTATCTGGGGTGATCTTGAACAGCAGTAAGCATGGTGATGTGACCGTTGAGGGGAACGAGGGGATGGCTCCACGTGGTATCATCGGAGCCGCTGGTCAGTATGGGGGAAGTCTAGCACGCCACGCAAGGCGTGAGAGACCTCACCTCATAATTTCCTTTGAAGATCGGGCCCCCCGTTCTTCCTATAAATAGGAGTGGTAGGCTTGCCATGGAAGGGACAAGAGAACCAGGATATTCAAACAACCTGGCAGCTATGTTTGATAGATCTTTATGGGCTTTTGACCCAGATGGAACTCCTGTGCCAGGTGACGGCTTCCTCTGAGGGGGAAGGCCTGTCGCAGTCTGCGCGCTCTCTGAAGATGGTCCTCGTAGGCTACGCGCTCTCTGAACGCGGGTCTACGGCCAGCCTTCCCTGGTGCGGTTGCATGGGAATCTTTGCAGCTATGGGTCGGTGGCGCCCCCTGCGCTTGGCGGCCTTGTTGTCATTCCGCAAGGTTCTGAGCGGAGGGTAGGACTGGAAACGCCCTAGGAGGGGGCTCTTGTTTGCAAACTTTGGTCTGACCAGCCAAAGCGTATTGCAGAGCTCTTGGCACCGGACGCCTGGGGGTCCTGTTTCGTCCCATGCCGCAGATCCTCCTTCTTGTGGGATATCAAGACCTCGGGGCAGGATGCAACAAGCCTTTCCGCCGAAGGTTTCCGGTCGGCGGGCGGTGTCGGTGAAGAGTAGTCTCAAAGCCTTCTTTCCTTTGGGCCTTCAGAGGGCCACGAGCCTTTCTGTGTATTTTGTTTCATGTTTGTGATCCATGTAATGAAGCAATTACAATGAATAAAAAAGGACGAGTTTTGTGTTCACTCAATCCGTGTACACTTGCATCTTTGTATTTCAATGCTCGCACCGCCCTTCTGAACTTGGCCGAAATGGGGAGTTTGGGCCGAAGTGGGTTCGGCGTGATCTCAGCTGTTTGAGTTCGGCGTGACCTCGAGGGTGTTCGAGCCCAGAGTCTCGGAGGTCTCGGCCGTGCGATCTTCAGGGGTGTATGAACCAAGAATTCGAGAGACGACTGAGCGTCGGAGCTCGGAGCCTCTTCCAGGGCGGTAGACCCGGAGCTTTAGGAAACGACCGAGTCTGGACTCGAGGCCTTTTCCAGGGCGGTAGACCCAGAGCTTTAGGAAACGACCGAGCCTCGACTCGAGGCCTTTTCCAGGGCGGTAGACCCAGAGCTTTAGGAAACGACCGAGCCTGGACTCGAGGCCTTTTCCAGGGCGGTAGACCCGGAGCTTTAGGAAACGACCGAGCCTGGACTCGAGGCCTTTTCCAGTGCGGTAGAACCGGAGCTTTAGGAAACGACCGAGCCTGGACTCGAGGCCTTTTCCAGGGCGGTAGACCCGGAGCTTTAGGAAACGACCGAGCCTGGACTCGAGGCCTTTTCCAGGGCGGTAGACCCGGAGCTTTAGGAAACGACCGAGCCTGGACTCGAGGCCTTTTCCAGGGCGGTAGACCCGGAGCTTTAGGAAACGACCGAGCCTGGACTCGAGGCCTTTTCAAGGGCGGTAGACCCGGAGCTTTAGGAAACGACCGAGCCTGGACTCGAGGCCTTTTCCAGGGCGGTAGACCCGGAGCTTTAGGAAACGACCGAGCCTGGACTCGAGGCCTTTTCCAGGGCGGTAGACCCGGAGCTTTCAAAGTCATGTAAGGGGAGATGGCACAGATTGACGACAGGGAAAAAGGTATTTTCATTGATTCTGAGACTCGCTACATCTTTTAGAAATAGAATTTCTTCAGGGGGGATGCATTCCACGGTTTCGGAAGTGGCTTGCCCTCTGTCTTCCGAGTTTGTAGGCTGATTTCCTTGCTTGTGAGACCACCCTGAACGGGCCGTGTCAGTTCGGGGCCATCTTTCCCCTTGTTTGGTTGTCGGTGGGTAGGGTCTTCTCGAGAACCGGCTCTCCCAGGGAGAACCTCCTTTCCTTGACATTTTGATTGCTCGCCCTGGCTAGACGCTGCCGATAGTCGGTCAGGCGCAGGGCTATTGCTCCTTGGCGCTTGTCCGCCAGCTCCATCTCCATTGCCGGGCTTGTCTTATTTCGGCCTTGGCCGATCAGCTCTGTCCTCAGGGTGAGAAGGCCGATATCTAAAGGAATGACCGCTTCCATCCCGCAGGCCGGAGAGGTGTTGCCGAGGTGGGAGACTCTTCGATCTCAGTTACTTCTGGCTCGTGCCCCGTGCCTGTCAGTGTCGTGTCAGGCTGGGTCGGGGCCGACCAATAAAGTGACTTGAGTGATGCAGCCATTTCCGTGAGCTTTAGGACTTCTTTTGTGGTGGGAGGGGCTCCGAACGCTCTAAATCGCGGTGATCTGGTCTGGATCAGCCCCTATCCCCTTTCGTGTCACCAAGCTACTGAGGAACTGGCCGGGTGCTATGCCGAAGGCGCACATGGAAACATTTAGCTTGAGCTGGCGTGCCCGAAGGATGTCAGAGACTTGGCCGAGATCCACCATGTGGACGCCGGAATACACCGGTTTGGCGACCATGTCGTCGATGTACACTTCTACCGTAAGTCCGAGCTGAGCCTGGAACATCCCCGTCGTGAGGCGCCGATCAGGGAGAACCTGTCTGGGTCTGCCAAGTTCAGCCTGGCCTCGGCCATGTCCTCGACCGTTGTGGGGGAGCTGGATTCCCCCGAGATCTTTATCTGAGGAGATCGCAGGTCGGCCGTGGCGAGCCCCCCCTTCTTCTGGTGCCAGCCCGGGCTCGGCTTCCATCACCTTCCCGTGCGATGCGAGCTTCCGCGAGACGAGGGAGAGGGAACTGAGGATGCCAGGTTGATCACATTGACAATCTTTTTGGAATCCTCGCTGTCTGGGTCCCGAGCCGTGCTCTGGTGAACTTGGCCCCTGATGCCGCCGGCATCTTCGGTCTTGACGAACTCTGGGAGGTGGCCTTCGCCGGCGAGTCTCTCCAGGTACCACTTCAGAGAGTTGCATTCCTCGGTCTTGTGTCCTTTACCTTTGTGGTAGGAACAGTAGAGCTTGCTTCGACTGCCGTTGGTGGGCTCATTTCTCAAGGGCTGAGGCCACTCGAAGAACGGCTTACCCTTTATTTTGTTCATGATCTGGTGTATCGGCTCTCTGAAGACGACGTTGATGCCTTGATAGGCGCTGGCGTGAGGCCTTGGCCTCCTGGTGCCCCCAGACCTGGGTGGTGTGGGCATCGCCGAACTGGCGACCCAAGCCTGCTTGGGCTCCTGCGCCTGGAAGGGTTCCCCGCCTTTCTGCCGAGGCTGGTTGCTCTTGTGCTCGGGCTCTGGCCTTTCGTCCTCTCCTCGGGCCTGGGTTTCATCTTCCTCCCGGGCGACGAAGCGCTTTATCCGGGCCATTAGCTCTGGCATGGACTCTGGAGGGTCTCCGACCAAGTCCTTCCGGAGGTCGTGGCCGGGGATCAGGGCATGTTGGAAGGCATAGATTGGTATCTCTTCCCTGGTGCCCTCGATCTGGCTGTAGACCGCCCAGAATCGTTGGGCGAACTTGGCGAGGGTCTCGCCCTGTTTCATTCTCAGGGCGAGGAGGTCCCCTTCTTTCTTGGGGACGACGGTGTAAGCTTGGAACTTCTTTAAGAAGGAGAGCTGGAGCTCCTTCCAACTGGAAACTGACTTCTCTGGGAGAGAACAGAACCATTTCAGGGGGAGGTCACCCAAACTGGAGGAGAAGATTTTGCAGTTCAGGTGACCCTCATTCCCCCAGAAGGACATCTTCTGGGAGAAGTGGCGAAGGTGAGCGGATGGGTCGGACAGTCCGTCATAGGGGACGAACCGCGGGACGGAGAACTTTCTGGGCAAGGGGGTGCGCTCGATCTCTTTTGTGAAGGGTGAGCCCCCCAGATCAGTGTGGCCACAGATCTGCTTCTGGTCCCGCACGTCCAGGTTGTGCTGAAGAGCTAGCCTGACGCGTTTGTCGAACCGCTCCTGCTCGTCGTCCTTCTCTGGAGTCTGGGCTCTTGGCTTTCGCTTGGAGTGGTTCGGGCTACGATGGCTATGAGTTCGGCCATCGCGGCTATGATGACTCCGGCTGTTGCTCGAGCCTTCATCACGAATCTGGCTCCGCTTATGGTCCAGATGGTTTCTGAGATCCTCGCGGGGAGGCTGGGCTGCCCTGCTGGGGGCGTCCCTCTTCTTCCCTTGAGGCTCAGAGACCTGCCTCAAGGAGGCGGTTTGCGCTGCCCTCAGCTGCTGCTGGAGCTCGCGAATCAGCTGCTCTTGCCTCTGGAGGAGAGCAGTTTGGGCTGCGACAACCCCTCCAGTGGCAGGGGGTTGAGCGTGGCGCGTCTCTTCTACGGCCACGGCTTTGTCCTTGCGAGGACGCTCATGCCGACGCTCATCGCGTCGGGGTGGCACGACTTCTTCTGCTGAGATCGAGGTCTCGAGTCCTTCTTGAAGGGGGACCTCGACAAAAAGCTGCGAGCCTAAGTGGCCCTCGCCTGCTGACGTGCCATGCACCGTGCGGGAGCGCCCTTGAGGAGGGACGTCCGTCGACGGTGGTGGCAGCTCGAGCGCTGCTCTCGAGGATTCTACGCCCTTCCTAGCTTTCGGAGGCATGGCTTCTGAGAGATTAAAGTTGAGAAGGTTGGGGTTGCCCTCCCCTCACAGAGTGGTAGACCACTCGGGCGCATTTGTGTACACTTTGGGGGGCTTATTTCCCAGAGGGTGCCCTTAATCGTGCGTTTGGCTCCGTAGAGTGGCCTCCCCAGGAATCGAACCCGCGACGTCTCAGTCTCTTATAGTTTTGTGCGTGAAACCTGGTACCACTTGAGCTACTAGCCCAAGTGGTACCAGGTTTCACGCCCAAAACTATAAGAGACTGAGACGTCGCGGGTTCGATTCCTGGGGAGGCCACTCTACGGAGCCAAACGCACGATTAAGGGCACCCTCTGGGAAATAAGCCCCCCAAAGTGTACACAAATGCGCCCGAGTGGTCTACCACTCTGTGAGGGGAGGGCAACCCCCAAAACCCCCTTACAACCACTATTAGAAGTCTCACTTCAAATAGAAATAGTAACTTTCAATTTTATAGTTCAAGTAGAATTAGTATCTTTCTAATAATTGGGCTAGTGTGGGGACCACTAGGGATTCCTTAGAAAGCTTGCTCCAACTGGGACACGCGACTCCACATCTCATGTACAATCCGGGCCCACAGTTAATTATAAATAACTTCACTATATAAATGCAATTGAACTCCAGTCTTAGGAATAAGTTACATAGAAGACCCTAAACTTCCCTATGATCACAAGTAGGCCCCTCCATCTAGATCCATGGATCAATTGGACTTGTCCACCAAATTAGATCCATATCTTATTTTCCTTGAGCCCCAATTAATTATAGCGATCATTGGTACCTATCCAATTAACTCTTAATCGGAATGGGTGCGCGCTTACCAATGATAAAACCATTGATTGGCACAAGGGGATAATCAGGATAGATTCCATCTTGACCATTGAATGTTCTCACAGCTCTACTACCACGTACCTAAACCACCGAGGTGTTGACCTACAATCGGCCTCACTCATTGGTGACTCAAAGCAAGTGAATAAATAGAAACTTGAATTCATTAATGTCTCAGGATTGAGAGCCTATAGGTAGAGAATTATGAGAGCAGACCTTAATGTAAAGACATTATTCATAAGGTGCTTCTCATGGTCCTTCAATACATCTAATGTACCAACACTATGATCTAGAATCTTTCATTCTGATAATCGAGACAAATCACACTATCTCATAGTGACCAAAGAGTTGCAACCTTGTCAGATGAGATGTCCAGTCTCATCACTGGTTGTGAAGATATTTAAGTATAAGATTTGTTATACATGTCTCCTGCATGTGGATCTCATCCATACACATGTATTACATGTAGTATACTTATGGACTCCGATTCATCTCATGAACCATTATGTCATTTATATTGGTTATGTGCAAATAAGTAATAAAACACCATTCATCACATGAAGGGAAAGCATGAATATATTGATAAATAAAGAAACTAATCAATTTATTACATCAACTACTGGATTGAGTCCATATAAACTAACATATAGAAAATGACCATGGATGTAGAGTTGATCCAGAAACAAATTTGATAAATGTTAATTTGATGAGGTTAAAAAAAAATATAAAAGAAGATGATGAGCCATTTATTCTCGCTCAACAAGCATCTCAGGTCCTCTATTGCAAAGATCATAGTTGACCCGAGGAAGAATGGCATGTTGTCTTAGATGTTCCAAAGAGATTAAACCAAGACGTGGATTCTTTTGAAGATCGCTTAGCCTTTGAACCAAGAATGAATGAAAATGCCTTAACAGAAGCATTATAGGATGATGTCATTGGTGACGAGGATTAATCATGTATGGCTTTGAGCACGTAATATTCATACTTATCTTTTTTTCTTTTACTCTCATTTTCTTTAACTTTAATAATCATCTTATTTGGATTGCATATTATTTTATGATATTTTCTATAAACATGAGTTTCTAATATATCTTATTGTTTTTTATTGAATACTCTTTAATGTAAGATCTTTTAAATTCTTATATTGTTATGATTATGGGAGTTTCGAATTTTAGTATTTCTGGTTGCAGGCATTATGTCAACGTCAGCGTCTGCATCCATATCAATGTCGGGATCTTCCATGGAGAGTGTGTATCACGAGTTAACTCATCTTTACCCATAAACCTTCTTATTTTCCATTTTCATTAATGGTATTTGTAACAGCTCATTTCATCAAGTTGAGATTCAACCCAGCTGGCCATCCTATAGGGTCAACTTCTGCAACCTTTTCCACTAACATAGGTCAGATTGTGAAGACCCATGTGCCACCAACCTACAACAGTTGGGAAAAAGTGCCACATCACCTTAAGGAGGATGTATGAAAGCATGTTCTTGTGAGTATTTGTCCATTTTTAATTGGTGATTTACAATGTAAATCTTGAATTTATAAATTGTAAACACGATTTTATCTTTAAATGTTATGATTGTGCAGACACTTTTTGATGTTCATGAATGCCACAGCCCATGCGTCCTTACAAGAGCAAATGCGTTGTGGAGGGATTGGAAGTGTGATCTCCGACGCAATGTGTATGATAAATATAACACGGATGCGGAAAGAAAGAGTGCTTTACCGCAATACTTGAAAAGAGAGGATTGGGAGAGTTTTGTGGATTTAGAAGGGACATATGAGGCACAGTCAAGGAGGAGGGTAAAAAAGGCTGCGAAGGCATCTTTGTAGAGCCCACATACTTATGGTAGAAAAGGGCAGGTGAAGGTTGCTGATGAGTTGGTAAGTATGATTACTTCAAACTCTTTTAGTTCCTCACTTAATTTATTATGTAATGCCAACGTTTCGTTCTGACATTTTCAGCAACAACAGCATCCTGAAAGGGAAGTCACCCGGTGTGAGATCTTTATCAAGACACATTACAAGAAAGCTGGCACTGCTTCAAGTCACCATGTGGTAAAGAGACATCAACCTATTTGAGATGCATATTTCGGATGATTGATTTGGTTTCATTACTAAAAAAGATATATTCCTCGATCTTAGATTGATACAATCATCTTAGGATACAAACAATCGTCTATACAAAAGAATCTACTTTAACTTAGCAGTATTGTGAGAATCCCACAGTAACTCAAGTGAAAAATTATCTTGTAGATTGCAAATATCAAATGTAGAAATTAAGCAATGAGAGGTTTGGGTTAATTCAATACCTTAAATATCTTCAAAGTTTTATCACTCCATTACTAGAAATGCTTAATGATGCATCATTATGTTATGATTTGGCTTTTATTTCAAGATGGGGTTGATTAAAAGGTTATGGGTTTTCCTTAATTTACTACTCTCAATCTATCTTTGCTAGATGATGATGTGTTGTGTTACTGAGAGTCTTCGGTTGTATATTTTCATTCATGGCATGATAATCAATTGTATCTTTGATGTGTGGTGTGCTCAAGCTATCTTTTACTTTGATTCATTTGTTTACCTTATGTAAGACCCCGACCCCCAATTTCTCTGTTTAGTATTGTTTTAATCGTGGTTTAACTTTTTAAGCGAGATTTGAGTTGGTTTGACTTTGTCTTTGAGTTTGACTAGATTTTTCATAGCCTTGGAGATTTTTGAAGACCGTTGACTTTTGTTTGACCCGGCTTTGTAATATGTATTTTTACGAGGAATTACTCTTGATTTCTAAAAATTCCAAATTTGGTTTATTTTGACTCATCTCATTAAGATTAACAACTTTCATGTTTTGACCATTTTGATTTGATGCTCTGAAATCGCGTTTTTCGAGAAAAATGGGCAAAAATGACATTTTCACTAAATCTGTCCATAAATTTCGAAAATTTCAGAATTTGGGGAAAATATACTTTTTGGAAAGTAGAAATTTCGTTGATCGTTTTTGTCTTTTTCGTCGTTTTCATTCGGGACCCGCAAATGTTAGTTTCAGCCTTTGTAAGATTGGGGCCCATGGGACCCACTTGCCCACTTTAT
This sequence comes from Litsea cubeba, assembly GCA_012931725.1. Lineage (NCBI taxonomy): Eukaryota > Viridiplantae > Streptophyta > Magnoliopsida > Laurales > Lauraceae > Litsea > Litsea cubeba. Next base: position 48,149,405 of record CM022950.1, on the reverse strand, counting down.
AAAAAGGGCTGAACCCTCTTCTTCTTCTCCCATTTCCTGCAATCTTTCCAGCTGTGGCTGGAACCCTTTTCCAGCCACTCTCTCTCCTCTTGTATCTCTTCTTCTAGGATGCTAAATGGGGATTTGATCTCCAAGCTTTCTTCCCCACCTTCCAAGGTTTCCAATGATGTATTTTTCAAGAGATTTGAACTAGAGAAGATCCCTCTTTCAAGCCCTTCTTCTTTGTTTGAACTACCAAAGGTTAGCAATGGCTTTTCTTTCTTTAGATCTTTGTTCTCCAAACCATTTGGAGTATTTTTATCATACATGCAAGGGTTCTCATTGAGATTTGCAAAATATTGATTTTCAAGGGTTTTCTCTTGGATATTTTTGGGGCTTTTGTAGATTTGGGGTTTTGCTATTAGAGAGGTACTCTTGGAGTTATTTGTTCCCTATTCTTGGCTAGAGGCAAGTAAAATATTCAGCTAATGTGATGATTATTGTTTAAGATGAACGATTTCATGAATTCCTATCCTATCTCATGTTTCCCTTATGGTATATGGTTTTATCATTGAAATGTTTAAGCAATGGTTTGTGTTTAATCTTCTTTAAAATATTATTTAGTATTAAATCTTGGTTTTGTCCCTCAACTAATCATCTTTGGATAAGCTATTTGTATTTCAGATTGTTAATAATATGATGAATGAAATGGTTATGTCCATATTTGATTTTTGGAATTAGAAGGAATGATGTAGTGTATGGTTGTTTTAATGGATTTGATGTGGCAAGGAGAAGCCAAAATTGTAATATATTTGATGTCGAAGAAGTGGGAGGGAAAGAAAAATCAATTGAGAGGAAAAAGTGTAGCAAACAGAGGAGAAAACTCCCCTGCTCGGGCTGGACAGTAGGCCAGCTCGTTATAGCGAGCCAGCCTACTGCCTGGTGAGTTCCAGGCAGAAGCCCAGCTCGCTATAGCAAGCTAGGCTTCTGTGAGGGCCTGTTTCAGCCCTCTTTCGGCCTCCCTTTTCTTCTTATTTGAAGCCCATTGGACCTTTAATGATGTATGGAAGCCCATGAAGGTTTTGGGTAAATTGTGATACTTGGAAAAATTGTGAAATGGGAATGAGAACAATGAGAGAGTGAGCATATGTGAAATTACCCGGGAATCTTTCAAGTCTCAATGCGCACTTTATCATTTAAATGTTGTGGATTTTCATTGGCATCAAACATATTCTTTTATTAATCAATGTTTAAAGGTTAAATGTGTATTGAGATGGTTCCTTGGTAAGTCATTAAATCATTCTACACTATTCCATTCCATTTCAAGTCAGAAAATGTATTTGTATTCTTCGGTAAACTAATTTGAATAGCATCGGTGATTTGTTATAAAATCATGTGGTTTTCAATGTGCGAAAGGATTGATCGTATGATTTTATACAAATCACTTTGTTGTGTATTTGAATGGTTTACCATGGAAATTCATATGTTTTCTCCGAATCGATTTGAAAGGAGATTAGAGTGGTTCGCCACGTTCGGGATTTCATCGATAAGACTAGTATTTTAAAAATAAAACCTCGAGGCAAGACGGGGCCAGAGCTTTGTAGTGCGAGCCCATGAGCCAAAGAGACTATGATTTCAAAAATAAAACCTCGAGGCAAGATGGGGCCAGAGCTTTGTAGTGTGAGCCCATGAGCCAAAGGGATTATCTAGAAACTCAGGGACTTCCCGATTCAATGAGCCTTGTCATAGTTTTGGATGAGAATTTTCATGACTTGCAGCTTAGCCAGTGTAGTTGGTTCAACGGTAATACCAAGTGGATGGTTAGTTGTAGTCAAGATAATTTTTGGCAGCAGAAGAAACCTTGTGGATTTCACCGACTTACAGGGTATTGGATTGGACAATGTGTAGATGCAAGTGAATACCTCAGTTATTGTGATGTCCATTTCTTGATGATAATGATTTTCATGAAATCTCCACCTTTTGTTATGTTTTCCTTAATGTCCATGATTTATCCTCGCAGTGTTTAAACAATGGATTATGTTTAATTTTCTTAAGATATTGTTTTACAATGATCTTAGAGTTTTACTCTTGTTTTAATTTTTAAAATGTTGACATCTACATTTCAAAACTCTAATGATTTCGAAATTTTGTATATGTTTGGTTGGAAATGGATGGATGGTTTCAATGATGGATTGTAGAGACTAGTGGATAAACTGATCTTTAAAAGCATGTAACTAAAATTGTGTTTCTTTTTCAAAGTATGATGTGAAATTTCTATTTCATTGATTCATTTTCTTTGGCTATGCAAAATGAATTTCCTAAGGGTTTTATGTTTAGATTATATGCATATTTCCTACAATTGTTTTAACGCTCAGCTTTGTTTAGATTTCCGCAAGATTTTTATGAACAAATGAGTTCAGATTTCAACAAGGTTTAGTGTTTAACTAACACTCAGATTTTTGCAGATTTTCGCAAAGTTTAATGTATGGTCATACTACATGAATTTGATTTATTTTTGAAATCCTAATTTGAGATTGTTGAGTGTTTCAATGAATTGTTTGGTTATGAAAATATGAACTTCAAAATGAATAATGTTATTTCATACTCAAACTTTGATAAACTTTATTTATTAAGCCTTATTTGACAATTTGGAGACTCGGTTTCTACTTTGTTTTAAAATGATGAAATTTAGCTAAGTAATTGTTTTAGTCCTTATGTTCAAAATTTTAAGGGTTGTATTGCATTGAATGGAAGGAGTTGTATTAGTTTATAGTTGGAGTTTGGTAGTGTGTGAATTGAAGGGTTGTTGGATATCAGGTGGTGTACTGGTTCAGTTGGAAACAAAGTTGGATCTATGAGAGAGTAAACATCATTCAAGACTTGGATTGAAAGTTTAGCTTATCAGGAAATGATGCCAGCTTGGCAGGTCTATTTTGTTGATAACACAGTACCAGGTAAGAGATCAAGAGCAGCAAGCAGATGGAATCAGATGTGGGTAGGAATTCTGAGTACAGCACAGAAAAAACTTGGAATATGGAGTTGTGAATACAGATTGGATTTTCAAGGTCGGCTCTACATGTCAAGGGTAGAAGACTGGAATAGTGAAATCTGAAGAAGCAAACTATGCGAAGTTTCGACACAGAACAGCTCAGTAGGTTATGGTAGTTTAACATTTGGTTTATAGCAGTGTGACATCTGGGTTGTAGCAGACCAAGTCAAAGACAGGAGACCTATAGAATTTGGAGTTTGTGATTTCAAAATGGAGAAGGATTGATGATACACTTGGAGGCCAGAAGCCGATGATGCATTCGAGAAACATAGTTAGAGCAACCATATGGAATTTCATAACTTTTCGGGATGAAGATTTTTCAGTGAAGGCATGTCTACGATCACATCTCCATGTAAGTGTCAGGCATACGGTGTACAGCTCGGTATATGTCACACCCCGAAACCGGGCCCTGCAGTGATCCGACCTCGGGATGCGAACTTTTGGAATAAATTTGAAACTTTTGTTATATTTCCCAAGATCCGCGTGAATGAGGATAATCAAATTCCATCACAATCAGAGTATATTTTCGCGGAAGCTAAACATGGTGTTACGACTCGGAATCCGTGGCCATCAGTTCCCGTGTCGCACGCAACCAATATCATAAAGCCATCACATAAGCAGACTGGCACAAACCATAATCCAAAGAACACTGAGCTGGTAGTAACAAGACTATTTATTTCCCACATATTCAAATTACAATTGACAAATGTTTTAATTACAAACCCAATGACCAAGGCTAACAAAGCCATACAAATAAACCACTAAATAACATACTACCCCAAGTGATTTTATGAGCTCCAGTGCCGAACTTGACATCTATATGACATCAAAAGGGCAGCCTCTCACGTCAGACCGGCGGTCCCACCGCCTCCTCCGATCAAACACCTAAAAACAGAAAGAGAGGAAACTGGCACCAAACAAACAGGGTCAGACACGACGGTCTGGCAAGTAAATAAACAAGTAATATGAAACAAGAAGGACATTCATAAAACCTTATGGGATCATTGTAAAACCAACTAAAGAGTCTAAACAATAATAGCATTAAAGCACGATAAAATGATCGAAAGACCGAACAGAAATATCAAAGCAAATAGATGAACAGATTCTGAGCATAAATATTTTGAAAAGATAACAGCCTACGTAAAACATTTAATGGGTGGAAATACATTTCAAATCCTGAATAATAGCGACAATAAGATAAATGATTGATTTCATAAACATTAACAAATTCAAAGCATAAAGAGTATAAACAAACAAGAATCATAAAGGAAAATAATAATAGATAAAACATTGGCAACCACACATAGCTATATTCTCCTATTACCGAAGTAACAAGAGCAGACAGAACCGTAGCCACTACACGTGGGACCGAAAATAGAATCAGAACCGTAGCCATACAAATGGGACCGGCAGACCAGAATCAGAACCGTATCCACTACACGTGGGACCGGCAGATAGAAACCGTTGCCATGGTCGGTACAGACAGAATCCAAGCTGCAGCTGGCGGACAAATTAAAGATCCCAAGCCGGGTGATCAGCCCGACAAGGTGACCTAAGCCTAGTGGTGCCTTTAGTTTTCGAAACCCAAACCGATACAACTCAAACCATAATAATCCCTTTGGCTCATGGGCTCACACTACAAAGCTCTGGCCCCATCTTGCCTCGAGGTTTTTTTTTTTGAAATCATAATCTCTTTGGCTCATGGGCTCGCACTACCAAGCTCTGGCCTCGTCTTGCCTTGAGGTTTTATTTTCAATATAACAGTCTTTTCAAAATAATAGTCTCATCGACGAAATCCCGAATGTGGCGAACCACTCCAATCTCCTTCCAAGTCGATTCGGAGAAAACATACGAATTTTCCAAAGTAAACCACCCAAATACACATTAAAGTGATTTGTATAAAACTATGCGATCACTCCTTTCGAACATGGAAAACCACATGATTTTATAACAAATCACCGATGCTATTCAATTTAGTTCGCCGAAGAATACAAATACATATACATTCTCTGACTTGAAATGGAATGGATAGTGGAGAATGACTTAATGACTTACCAAGGAACCATCTCAATACACATTTAACCTTTAAACATTGATTAATAAAGAGTATGTTTGATGCCAATGAAAATCCACAACATTTAAATGATAAAGTGCGTCTTGAGACTTGAAAGATTCCCGAGTAACTTCACATACGCTCATTCTCTCATTGATCCCATTCCCATTTCACAAATTCCAAGTATCACAAATAATCCCAAACTTTCATGGGCTTCCAAGCATTAAAAAGAAGATTAGTGGGCCTTAAGATGAAGAGGAAAGATGGAATGAAATGGGCCTAAAACAGGTCTATAAAAGACCCACAAAACTGTCCAAAATAGGTAAGGAAATGAGTCTCAAATCTGCCTCAAAACAGGCCCTGAAAAAGGGGCCCAGACTGGGCTGGGTCCGCTCGAGCGGACCCCTTCCAGAAACTGGGCCGCTCGAGCGGCCCATCTGGTCGCTCGAGCGGACCCAATTCTGGCTGGGTCCGAAAATGAGTGCAGAATTGCACTCTTTTGCTCTCCTTTGATTTTCTTTCCCTCCTTTCTCTTCCATCAATTCTTTTCTCATGATTTAGGCCTCTCCTAACTCCATCAAAACATTAATACACTAACTTCTTCCATCATTCCAAAGAAGTAACACATAAACAAATCTTTCTTCAACAAAAAAGACATAGAAATTCTGTGACATAAAGAGTGAGACCAAAAATGATCAATTGGAGAATAAAGATTTACATTCTAACAAAAACCATATATCAAATGAAGTAACATAAACCATAGCTCAGATCATTAAAAGATTGAATCCATAAATCCTAAAGAAAATAAAACATAGGATGAGAATAATGAAAAATCATTCATATATGCACAACCATCAAATTAGCTGAATATTTACTTGCCTTGGGTCAAGAGGAGATGCAAATCACCCTAAGATGGTCCTCTTATAGCCCCAAGCTCCAAAATCTCAAAACCCCCAAAATAGCTCTAGAAGAAGCCCTAGAAAACAAATCCATTGCAAAACTCAAGGAAAACCTTTGCATTTATGGCAAACACATTCTAAATGGATTGGAAAACCAAGATTTGAAGAAAGAAATCCATTGCTAACCTTTTTGAAGCTCAAACAAAGAAGAAAGGCTTGAAAGGAAGCCTTGCCCTAGCTCAAATCCTTTGAAAAAGGGTTCATTGGAAAGCTAAGAGGGAGGAGAAGAAGATGGGAAGATCACTCCCTCACTTAGCACTCAAGATTAGGGCTTTCAAAGAGGAGAGAGAAAGTGCTGGGAGGAGGGTTCTCTCTTGAGCCTAGGGTTTGCAAGAAGAACAAATGGGGAAGAAGAAGAGCCCAAGGCTTTATAAAGGATAAGTGGGCTGGGCCCCATGGGCCCCAATCTTACCAAGGCTGAAACTAACATTTGTGGGTCCCGAATGAGATCGACGAAGAAGATAAAATCGATCAGCAAAATTTCTACTTTCCAAAAAGTATATTTTCCCCAAATTCTGAGATTTTTGAAATTTATGGACAGATTTAGTGAAAATGTCATTTTTGCCCATTTTTCTCGAAAAACGCGATTTCAGAGCATCAAATCAAAATGATCAAAACATGAAAGTTGTTAAACTCAATAAAATGAGTCAAAAGGAGCAAAATTTGTAATTTTTCCAAAATAAGAATAATTTCTCACAAAAATACATTTTACAAAGACCGGGTCAAACTAAAGTCAACGGTCTTCAAAATCTCCAAGGGTATGAAAAATCTAGTCAAACTCCAAAAACAAGGTCAAACCAACTCTAATCTCACTTAAAAAGTTAAACCATAATTAAAACAATACTAAACAGAGAAGTTGGGGGTCGGGGTCTTAGATCCTCCCCCCCTTAGAACCCATTTGGTCCTCCAAATGGTCTAAACCAAATCAAAATAAAAAATCCAAAAGACAAAAGAAAACACTGACACCCTATGCTGAACCTCGGCAACTGAGATACCCTCTGATCAAACTTGACGGTGAGATGCACGGTCAACAACAATTCTGATTCGGTTGAAGGCTTCACACTGTTCCACATATCTGCTTGAACACATGCTTCTCTGACCAAACTCGAGTTCAACAATTCTTCTAATCGTCCTTGGTGTCATCTGTCATTCCTGTACTGGATCACTTCTTTTACTTACCTTATCAGTCAGTGTCGGTTCAAGAACTGCAAGTTCTGTCTCTTTCTATCACCTTGGAATTCTGTGCCTTAAGTCATACCGAGCCGTACACCATATCCCTGACACTTGCATGAAGGTGTGATCGTAGACATGCCTTCACTGAACAATCTTCATCCCGAAAAATTCTGGAATTCCATATGTTTGCTCTAGTTATGTTTCTCGAATGCATCATCAGCTTCTGGCCTCCAAGTATATCGTCAATCCTTCTTCGTTCTGAAATCACAAACTCCAAATTCTATAGGTGTCCTGTCTCTAACTTGGTCTGCTACAACCCAGATATCACACTGCTATAAACCAGACATTAAACTGCCATAACCTGTTGAGCTGTTATGTGTCGAAACTTCGCATGGCTTGCCTCTCCAGATTTCACTCTTCAAGTCTTCTACTTCGGACAAGCATAACCGATCTTAGAAATCCAATTTGTATTCACAACTCCATATTCCAATCTTTATGTGCTGTACTCAGAATTCATGTCCACATCTGATTCTATCTACTTGCTGCTCTCGATCTCTTACTTGATACTGCGTTATCAACAAAATAGACCTGCCAAGCTGGCATCATTTCCTGATAAGCTGAAACTTTCAATCCAAGTCTTGAATGATGTTTACTCTCTCATAGATCCAACTTTGTTTCCAACCGAACCAGTACACCCCCCGACATCCATCAACCCTTCAATTTACACACTGCCAAATTCCAGCTATAAACTAATACAACTCCTTCCAATCAATACAAAACAAACCTTAAAATTTTAAACATAATGACCAAAACAATTACTTAGCTAAATTTCATCATTTTAAAACATAGTAGAAACTGAACTTCAAAATTATCAAATAAAACTTAATAATTAAAGTTTATCAAAGTTTGAGTATGACGTAACATTATTCGTTTTGAAATTCATATTTTCATAACCAAACAAATCATTGAAACACTCTACAATTCCAAACCAGGACTTCAGAAATAAATCGAATTCATATAGTATGACTATACATTAAATTTTGTTGAAATCTTAGTGTTTAATTAAACACTAAACCTTGTCGAAATCTGAACTCATTTGTCAATAAAAATCCTGTGGAAAATCCAAACACATTTACTCATAAAAATCCTGCAGAAATCCAAACACAGTTGAATGTTAAACCAAATGCAGGAATCCACATATAATCTGAACACAAAAACCCCTAGGAAGTTCATTTTACATAGCCAAAGAAAACAAATCAATGAAATAGAAATCTCACACTACGCTTTGAGAAAGAAACACAATTTTAGTTACATGCTTTTAAAGATCAGTTTATCCACTAGTCTCTACAATCCATCATTAAAAACATCCATCCATTTCAAACCAAACATATACAAAGTTTTGAAATCATTAAGGTTTTGAAATGTAGATGTCAACATTTAAGAAAATTAAAACAAGAGCAAAATTCTAAGGTCATTGTAAAACAATATTTTTAAGAAGATTAAGCAAAAATTCGAAACACAAAACCTTATGAAAACAAAATCATGTGACTCATGAAAAGAGTATAATAACATAGTTTATTTCAAAATAAGCCTTAAAGAAGAAACATAAACCCATTAGCATACATTCCAATCGGTTGATTCATTTGCATCTACATGTTGTCCAATCCGATGCCCTGTAAGTCGGTAAAACTCACAACGTTTCCACTGCTGCCGAAAATTATCTTGACTACAACTAACCATCCACTTGGTTTTACTGCTGAATCAACTACACCGGCTAAGCTGCAAGTTACAGAAATTCTCAACCAAAACTATGACAAGGCTCGTTAAATCCGGGAACTCCCTGAGTCTCTGGCACTAGCTTCCAACCTTACTAACTAAGGATCACTTCTCTCTTCATAAAATCAATAGCTGATATGCCTCTTACAGTCCTTCATCTTGGAAAGATGGTCTGGGTTCACCCAAAAATCCACATTTACTTACCTTGGTACGCTGCATGATGATCTTCGATTAGCTGAAAGGGGATCTCCATGTATTAATCAAGTTCTACTTTGGCTGGGAAATGCACATGTCTTCTCTCATTAACCACAATGAAGATGCTGAAGGCTGAAAGTCTGCTGATGTTCTCCAAAAACAACATACTAAATCCACGAGGTTCTCAGTCTCCGACACAAGCACAGACAAAAGACACTGAACAAGCGTACGGAGACTTTAAATTCTCCACCACTAAGGAGGAAATTTGGTCGTCCAAATCTCCTAACAACAAGAACTAAAAGAAAAGACAAGCAAAGTCTCCCGAACTGAAAGAAAAGCAGACTCAAATTCAAAGAAACAAAGACACGAGAAAACAAATCGACACAATCTAACGAATGCTCACCACACGTCTTAATGTCTCTAGAGTGTTTTATTTCCTGAGAACTAACCAGCTCTGATACCAATCTGTCACACCCCGAAACCGGGCCCTGCAGTGATCCGACCTCGGGATGCGAATTTTTGGAATAAATTTGAAACTTTTGTTATATTTCGCAAGATCCGCGTGAATGAGGATAATCAAATTCCATCACAATCAGAGTATATTTTCGCGGAAGCTAAACATGGTGTTACGACTCGGAATCCGTGGCCATCAGTTTCCGTGTCGCACGCAACCAATATCATAAAGCCATCACATAAGCAGACTGGCACAAACCATAATCCAAAGAACACTGAGCTGGTAGTAACAAGACTATTTATTTCCCACATATTCAAATTACAATTAACAAATGTTTTAATTACAAACCCAATGACCAAGGCTAACAAAGCCATACAAATAAACCACTAAATAACATACTACCCCAAGTGATTTTACGAGCTCCAGTGCCGAACTTGACATCTATATGACATCAAAAGGGCAGCCTCTCACGTCAGACTGGCGGTCCCACCGCCTCCTCCGATCAAACACCTAAAAACAGAAAGAGAGGAAACTGGCACCAAACAAACAGGGTCAGACACGACGGTCTGGCAAGTAAATAAACAAATAATATGAAACAAAAAGGACATTCACAAAACCTTATGGGATCATTGTAAAACCAACTAAAGAGTCTAAACAATAATAGCATTAAAGCATGATAAAATGATCGAAAGACCGAACAGAAATATCAAAGCAAATAGATGAACAGACTCTGAGCATAAATATTTTGAAAAGATAACAGCCTACGTAAAAAATTTAATGGATGGAAATACATTTCAAATCCTGAATAATAGCGACAATAAGATAAATGATTGATTTCATAAACATTAACAAATTCAAAGCATAAAGAGTATAAACAAACAAGAATCATAAAGCAAAATAATAACAGATAAAACATTGGCAACCACACATAGCTATATTCTCCTATTACTGAAGTAACAAGAGCAGACAGAACCGTAGCCACTACACGTGGGACCGGAAATAGAATCAGAACCGTAGCCATACAAATGGGACCGGCAGACCAAAATCAGAACCGTAGCCACTACACGTGGGACCGGCAGATAGAAACCGTTGCCATGGTCGGTACAGACAGAATCCAAGCTGCAGCTGGCGGACAAATTAAAGATCCCAAGCCGGGTGATCAGCCCGACAGGGTGACTTAAACCTAGTGGTGCCTTTAGTTTTCGAAACCCAAACCGATACAACTCAAACCATAATAATCCCTTTGGCTCATGGGCTCACACTACAAAACTCTGGCCCCATCTTGCCTCGAGGTTTTTTTTTTGAAATCATAATCTCTTTGGCTCATGGGCTCGCACTACCAAGCTCTGGCCCCGTCTTGCCTTGAGGTTTTATTTTCAAAATAATAGTCTTTTCAAAATAATAGTCTCATCGACGAAATCCCGAATGTGGCGAACCACTCCAATCTCCTTCCAAGTCGATTCGGAGAAAACATACGAATTTTCCAAGGTAAACCACTCAAATACACATTAAAGTGATTTGTATAAAACTATGCGATCACTCCTTTCGAACATGGAAAACCGCATGATTTTATAACAAATCACCGATGCTATTCAATTTAGTTCACTGAAGAATACAAATACATATACATTCTCTGACTTGAAATGGAATGGATAGTGGAGAATGACTTAATGACTTACCAAGGAACCATCTCAATACACATTTAACCTTTAAACATTGATTAATAAAGAGTATGTTTGATGCCAATGAAAATCCACAACATTTAAATGATAAAGTGCGCGTTGAGACTTGAAAGATTCCCGAGTAACTTCACATACGCTCATTCTCTCATTGATCCCATTCCCATTTCACAAATTCCAAGTATCACAAATAATCCCTAACTTTCATGGGCTTCCAAGCATTAAAAAGAAGATTAGTGGGCCTTAAGATGAAGAGGAAAGATGGAATGAAATGGGCCTAAAACAGGTCTATAAAAGACCCACAAAACTGTCCAAAACAGGTAAGGAAATGAGTCTCAAATCTGCCTCAAAATAGGCCCTGAAAAAGGGGCCCAGACTGGGCAGGGTCCGCTCGAGCGGACCCCTTCCAGAACCTGGGCCGCTCGAGCGGACCCAGTTCTGGCTGGGTCCGAAAATGAGTGCAGAATTGCACTCTTTTGCTCTCCTTTGATTTTCTTTCCCTCCTTTCTCTTCCATCAATTCTTTTCTCATGATTTAGGCCTCTCCTAACTCCATCAAAACATTAATACACTAACTTCTTCCATCATTCCAAAGAACTAACACATAAACAAATCTTTCTTCAACCAAAAAGACATAGAAATTCTGTGACATAAAGAGTGAGACCAAAAATGATCAATTGGAGAATGAAGATTTACATTCTAACAAAAACCATATATCAAATGAAGTAACATAAACCATAGCTCAGATCATTAAAAGATTGAATCCATAAATCTTAAAGAAAATAAAACATAGGATGAGAATAATGAAAAATCATTCATATATGCACAACCATCAAATTAGCTGAATATTTACTTGCCTTGGGTCAAGAGGAGATGCAAATCACCCTAAGATGGTCCTCTTATAGCCCCAAGCTCCAAAATCTCAAAACCCCCAAAATAGCTCTAGAAGAAGCCCTAGAAAACAAATCCATTGCAAAACTCAAGGAAAACCTTTGCATGTATGGCAAACACATTCTAAATGGATTGGAAAACCAAGATTTGAAGAAAGAAATCCATTGCTAACCTTTTTGAAGCTCAAACAAAGAAGAAAGGCTTGAAAGGAAGCCTTGCCCTAGCTCAAATCCTTTGAAAAAGGGTTCATTGGAAAGCTAAGAGGGAGGAGAAGAAGATGGGAAGATCACTCCCTCACTTAGCACTCAAGATTAGGGCTTTCAAAGAGGAGAGAGAAAGTGCTGGGAGGAGGGTTCTCTCTTGAGCCTAGGGTTTGCAAGAAGAACAAATGGGGAAGAATAAGAGCCCAAGGCTTTATAAAGGATAAGTGGGCTGGGCCCCATGGGCCCCAATCTTACCAAGGCTGAAACTAACATTTGTGGGTCCCGAATGAGATCGACGAAGAAGACAAAATCGATCAGCAAAATTTCTACTTTCCAAAAAGTATATTTTCCCCAAATTCTGAAATTTTCGAAATTTATGGACAGATTTGGTGAAATTGTCATTTTTGCCCTTTTTCTCGAAAAACGCGATTTCAGAGCATCAAATCAAAATGGTCAAAACATGAAAGTTGTTAAACTCAATAAAATGAGTCAAAAGGAGCAAAATTTGTAATTTCTCCAAAATAAGAATAATTTCTCACAAAAATACATTTTACAAAGACCGGGTCAAACTAAAGTCAACGGTCTTCAAAATCTCCAAGGCTATGAAAAATCTAGTCAAACTCCAAAAACAAGGTCAAACCAACTCTAATCTCACTTAAAAAGTTAAACCATAATTAAAACAACACTAAACAGAGGAGTTGGGGGTCGGGGTCTTACAGTATAACTTAAGGCACAGAATTCCAAGGTGATAGAAAGAGACAAAACTTGCAGTTTCTTGGACCGACAGTCACTGACGAGATAAGTAAAAGAAATGATCCAGTGCGAGAACGATAGATGACACCAGGGATGATTAGAAGAATTGTTGAACACCAGTTTGGTCAGAGAAGTATGTTTTTGAACAGATATGTGGAACAGTGTGAAGCCTTCAACCGAATCAGAATGTTGTTGACCGTGCATCTCAACGTCAGGTTTGATCAGAGGGTATCTCAGTTGCCAAGATTCAGCGTAGGGTGTCAATGTTTTCTTTTGTCTTTTGGGTTTTTTATTTTGATTTGGTTTAGACCATTTGGAGGACCAAATGGGTTCTAAGGGGGGGAGGATGTAAGACCCCGACCCCCAATTTCTCTGTTTAGTATTGTTTTAATCGTGGTTTAACTTTTTAAGCGAGATTTGAGTTGGTTTGACTTTGTCTTTGAGTTTGACTAGATTTTTCATAGCCTTGGAGATTTTTGAAGACCGTTGACTTTAGTTTGACCCGGCTTTGTAATATGTATTTTTACGAGGAATTACTCTTGATTTCTAAAAATTCCAAATTTGGTTTATTTTGACTCATCTCATTAAGATTAACAACTTTCATGTTTTGACCATTTTGATTTGATGCTCTGAAATCGCGTTTTTCGAGAAAAATGGGCAAAAATGACATTTTCACTAAATCTGTCCATAAATTTCGAAAATCTCAGAATTTGGGGAAAATATACTTTTTGGAAAGTAGAAATTTCGTTGATCATTTTTGTCTTTTTCGTCGTTTTCATTCGGGACCCGCAAATGTTAGTTTCAGCCTTTGTAAGATTGGGGCCCATGGGACCCACTTGCCCACTTTATAAAAAGGGCTGAACCCACTTCTTCTTCTCCCATTTCCTGCAATCTTTCTAGCTGTGGCTGGAACCCTTTTCCAGCCACTCTCTCTCCTCTTGTATCTCTTCTTCTTGGATGCTAAATGGGGATTTGATCTCCAAGCTTTCTTCCCCACCTTCCAAGCTTTCCAATGATGTATTTTTCAAGAGATTTGAGCTAGAAAAGATCCCTCTTTCAAGCCCTTCTTCTTTGTTTGAACTACCAAAGGTTAGCAATGGCTTTTCTTTCTTTAGATCTTTGTTCTCCAAACCATTTGGAGTATTTTTATCATACATGCAAGGGTTCTCATTGAGATTTGCAAAATATTGATTTTCAAGGGTTTTCTCTTGGATATTTTTGGGGCTTTTGTAGATTTGGGGCTTTGCTATTAGAGAGGTACTCTTGGAGTTATTTGTTCCCTATTTTTGGCTAGAGGCAAGTAAAATATTCAGCTAATGTGATGATTATTGTTTAAGATGAACGATTTCATGAATTCCTATCCTATCTCATGTTTCCCTTATGGTATATGGTTTTATCATTGAAATGTTTAAGCAATGGTTTGTGTTTAATCTTCTTTAAAATATTATTTAGTATTAAATCTTGTTTTTGTCCCTCAACTAATCATCTTTGGATCAGCTATTTGTATTTCAGATTGTTAATAATATGATGAATGAAATGGTTATGTCTATATTTGATTTTTGGAATTAAAAGGAATGATGTAGTGTATGGTTGTTTTAATGGATTTGATGTGGCAAGGAGAAGCCAAAATTGTAATATATTTGATGTCGAAGAAGTGGGAGGGAAAGAAAAATCAATTGAGAGGAAGAAGTGTAGCAAACAGAGGAGAAAACTCCCCTGCTCGGGCTGGACAGCAGGCCAGCTCGCTATAGCGAGCCTGCCTACTGCCTGGCGAGTTCCAGGCAGAAGCCCAGCTCGCTATAGCGAGCTAGGCTTCTGTGAGGGCCTGTTTCAGCCCTCTTTCGGCCTCCCTTTTCTTCTTATTTGAAGCCCATTGGACCTCTAATGATGTATGGAAGCCCATGAAGGTTTTGGGTAAATTGTGATACTTGGAAAAATTGTGAAATGGGAATGAGAACAATGAGAGAGTGAGCATATGTGAAATTACCCGGGAATCTTTCAAGTCTCAATGCGCACTTTATCATTTAAATGTTGTGGATTTTCATTGGCATCAAACATATTCTTTTATTAATTGTGTGGGGAGATTTCCAGAGCCACAGGATTAAGCCATCAGATGAGACTAAGCACTCTCACGTGCCATCCGCGTGCCGTCCACGTGGCACCAAGCTCACCCCGGCTACCAGGACAGAGGCCTCGGCCGAAGTCAAGCAGCCCCGGACCGCTAGCGCCGAACTCGGCTACCCCATGTGTCCATCTCGGCACTCCATCTCGGCAGAAAGCTCCACATCGGCTGAAGGAGCCAGGATGAAAGCCGAAGCAAGAGAGAACCTCCACTTGCGCCCCTCATCCCCCACGTCATCAGGAACGTGGAGGGATAGGGGCACGAGCTAGTGGGACAGACGCGACATCCAGCCGCCCACAATCTTCACCAGATCCCTGACAGGGCGGCATCCAGCGGCTAAGGCCACATCAGGGCAAGGCCCGAGGGCAGATCCGCTGGTACCCCTACCGCCAAAGGCGCCCAACAGGATCTGGCCCAACAAGATGTGCATTAAATGCGATGTGGGCTGACCCGACGGGCATTTAATGCAAAGTGGGCTGGATTTGACCACAATTAATGCAATGTGGGCTGATCGTGACTTCCCAGTCGAATCAGGGGACCCACACCACAATATCTCCCAAAGATACGTTCCACACTCTATAAATAGAGGCTCAACCCACCATCCAAGGTACGCACATCTTCAGATCCAGAGCCCTTACTCTGTCTCTCTTCTCCCTCTCCTTCCACTGTTCCAGTTCCCATACTGACTTTGGCATCGGAGAGCCTTGCGCCGCCCAGGCCAGGGTCCTCTGACCGTTTGCTATTCCCTTTCAGGCTTCCGGACGGCATCCAGTCATTCCCAGTCATCACCATCTTATCGGATAAGTCCTGTAAGGCACCCTCTTATTGTGGGTCATTATTTTCTGCACCTACAATTGGCGCCGTCTGTGGGAAAGTAATATCCCAACCTCTCAAAAAACCTTCCTAACCTTCCAAACCTTCTTCACCTCAACCTTTCAGAAGCCATGCCTCCGAAAGCTAAGAAGGGCGTAGAATCGTCGAGAGCAGTGCTCGAGCTGCCACCACCGCCAACGGACGTCCCTCCTCAGGGACGCTCCCGTACGATCCAAGGCACATCCGCAGGCGAGGGCCGCCTGGGCTCCCAACTCTTTGTCGAGATCCCCTTCCTAGAAGGAGTCGAGGCCTCGCTCTCAGCGGACGAAGTCGCGCCACCCAGACGCAATGAGCGTCAGCATAAGCGTCCCCGGAAGGACAAAGCCGTGGCCGTAGGAGAGACGCGCCACGCTCAACCCCCTGGAGAGGTTCCCGAAGCTGCCCTCCTCCAGAAGCAACTCCAGAAGCAAGAACGGATGATTCGCGAGCTCCAGCAGCAGCTGAGGGCAGTGCAAACTGCCTCCTTGAGGCAGGTTTTTGAGCCTCAAGGGAAAAAGAAGGACGCTCCCAGCAGGGCAGCCCAGCCTCCCCGCGAGGATCTCAGAAATCATCTGGACCAGAAACGGAGCCAGATCCGTGACGAAGGCTCGAGCAACAGCCGAAGTCACCACAGCCGCGACGGCCGAACTCATAGCCGTCGTAGCCCGAGCCATCCCAAGCGGAAGCCCAGAGCTCAGACTCCAGAGAAGGACGATGAGCAAGAGCGATTCGACAAACGTGTCCGATTGGCTCTCCAGCACAACTTGGACATGCGGGACCAGAAGCAGATCTGTGGTCACACTGATCTGGGGGGCTCGCCCTTCACAAAAGAGATCGAGCGCACCCCCTTGCCCAGAAAGTTCTCCGTCCCGCGGTTCGTCCCCTATGACGGACTGTCCGACCCATCTGCTCACCTCCGACACTTCTCCCAGAAGATGTCCATCTGGGGGAACGAGGGTCACCTAAACTGCAAAATCTTCTCCTCCAGTTTGGGTGACCTCCCCCTGAAGTGGTTCTGCTCTCTCCCGGAGCAGTCGGTTTCCAGTTGGAAGGAGCTCCAGCTCTCCTTCCTGAAGAAGTTCCAAGCCTACACCGTCGTCCCCAAGAAGGAAGGGGACCTCATCGCCCTGAGAATGAAGCAGGGCGAAACCCTCGCCAAGTTCGCCCAGCTATTCTGGGCGGTCTACAGCCAGATCGAGGGCGCGAGGGAAGGGATAGCCATCTACGCCTTCCAGCATGCCCTGATCCCCGGCAACGACTTGCGAAAAGACTTGGCCGGGGACACCCCAGAATCCGTGCCAGAGTTGATGTCCCGGGTGAAGCGCTTCATCGCCCAGGAGGAAGACGAGATCCGGGCCAGGGATCAGGACGGGCATCAGGAGCCCAAGCAGGCCTGGGTCTCCAGTTCGGCGAAGCCTGCGTCGTCCAGGTTTGGGGGCACCTGGCAGCCCGGACCTCCTACCAGCGCCAGTCAGAGCGTCAACGTCGTCTTCAAGGAGCCGATCTACCGTATCCTGACCAAGATAAAGACCAAGCCATTCTTCAAGTGGCCTCCGCCATTGAGGAATGAGCCCACCTCCGGCAGCCGGAGCAAGCTCTACTGCTCTTACCACAAAGGTAGCGGGCACAAGACCAAGGACTGCAACTCTTTGCAGTGGTATCTGGAGAAGCTGGCCGAGGAGGGCCACATTCCAGAGTTCGTTGAGGCAGGAGATGCTGGCGGCAGCGAGGGCCGAGTTCACCAGAGCGCAGCCCAGGTTCCAGACAGTAAGGATTCGGAGAAGATCATTACGTGATCCAGCTGGCGTCCTCAACTCCCGCTTCCTCGTCCCGGGGCAGCTCCCAGGCCCGCGCCGATGCCAGGCGGGCATCACACGGGAAAGAGGTGGTGAAGGCCGAACTCGCGCTAGCGTCCAAGAAAGCCCGCTGACTGAGAGCCGAACGAACGGAAGCTGACCCTGAACTGGCATGGCCCGTTCAGAGTAGTCTCACTGGCAGGAAAATCGGCCTACAAGCTCGAAGACTTGGAGGGCAAGCCACTGCCGAGACCGTGGAATGTACCCCAAGAAAATCAATTTTTAAAAGATGTAATGAATCTCAGAATCAATGGAAATAGCTTTCACCCCGTCTTCAATCTGTCATCTCTCTTTGATCGACTTCGGCTACAAGGGTTAACAGCCCTGGAAAAGGCCTCGAGTTCAGACACCCGGCCAATTCCTAAACTCAGGGTCTTCACCCATCTACAAGGGTTAACAGCCCTGGAAAAGGCCTCGAGTTCGGACACTCGGCCAATTCCTAAACTCAGGGTCTTCACCCATCTACAAGGGTTAACAGCCCTGGAAAAGGCCTCGAGTTCGGACACTCGGCCAATTCCTAAACTCAGGGTCTTCACCCATCTACAAGGGTTAACAGCCCTGGAAAAGGCCTCGAGTTCGGACACTCGGCCAATTCCTAAACTCAGGGTCTTCACCCATCTACAAGGGTTAACAGCCCTGGAAAAGGCCTCGAGTTCGGACACTCGGCCAATTCCTAAACTCAGGGTCTTCACCCATCTACAAGGGTTAACAGCCCTGAAAAAGGCCTCGAGTTCGGACACTCGGCCAATTCCTAAACTCAGGGTCTTCACCCATCTACAAGGGTCAACAGCCCTGGAAAAGGCCTCGAGTTCGGACACTCGGCCAATTCCTAAACTCAGGGTCTTCACCCATCTACAAGGGTTAACAGCCCTGGAAGAGGCCTCGAGTTCGGACACTAGGCCAACTCCTAAACTCAGGGTCTTCACCCATCTACAAGGGTTAACAGCCCTGGAAGAGGCCTCGAGTTCGTACACTCGGCCAATTCCTAAACTCAGGGTCTTCACCCATCTACAAGGGTACATACGCCCTGGAAGAGGCCTCGAGTTCGGACACTCAGCCTTTCCTAAAGTCCCCGTGTTTGGAACACACTCAAGGGTTAACAGCCCTGGAAAAGGCCTCGAGTTCGGACACTCGGCCAATTCCTAAACTCAGGGTCTTCACCCATCTACAAGGGTACATACGCCCTGGAAGAGGCCTCGAGTTCGGACACTCAGCCTTTCCTAAAGTCCCCGTGTCTTGGACACACTTCGGGTACATACGCCCTGGAAATGGCCTGGAGTTCCTACACTCGGCCTTTCCTAAAGTCCCCGTGTTTGGAACACACTCAAGGGTTAACAGCCCTGGAAAAGGCCTCGAGTCCGGACACTCGGCCAATTCCTAAACTCAGGGTCTTCACCCATCTACAAGGGTTAACAGCCCTGGAAAAGGCCTCGAGTTCGGACACTCGGCCGAGTTCCTAAAATCAGGGTTTCATCCCACTCTACAAGGGTATACCGCCCTGGGAATGGTCTGGAGTTCCTACACTCAGCCGTTTCCTAAAGTCCGGGTTCATAAACCCCTCACACCTCGGCGCAAGGCAGTTCGGCCAAGAGCAGCCATTTCGGCCAAGGTCAGCTTCCTGAAGACCGGATTCATACACCCCTCAGAAGGCCATTGCCGAACTCACTCTCGCCTAGCCGAGGCCAGCTGAACGATGGATCCACCTCGGCGCAAGCCAATCCGGCCAAGGTATGGATCCACCTCGGCGCAATGCCAGCCATTTCGTCCGAGGTCAGTGCCAGCACTCAAACGCAGAAAAACAGCACAAAAGCACCAAGTGTTCCAGAACAGTGCAAGAAAAACAGAAAACGATGCAAGAACCTTACATACAAGGAGACAGAAATAAAGAGGAGCCCGGCTACTGTACCTTCGGCGACTCCACTAGGTCGATCACCGTATCTGCTGGACCAGTGGATTCGGCCGAAACAGCGACCTTGCTAGGAGCGTCGCTGGCAGGAGATTCTGACTAGAGCCTCATTTGGACCAGGGGCAGAAGAGGGCTCACCCTGAGGCACGGCAGAAACATCACTGGCGACCGGGGCATCGCTCAAGACCGGGGCAGATGGAGCACCTTCCGGAGCGGGAACCACTGCAGGAGCTTCAACTGGGGCACTTTCGGCTGCAGGAGCGGAGCTCGGCTCAGGAGCAGTGCGGCCAGGCATCTTTCCTCGAACAGGATGGCGATGATCTCCTCCACCTGCTTCTCGTACAGTTCAGTGGCTCGATCCACCCCATCCTGGAAGGCGGACTGGGCCTCGGCCTGAAGAGAGGCCTTCTCCTTCTCCATCTCGGCGTTCGCCGTCATCAACCCTGCCGTTTCGGCGCGTCCAGCCAGCACTTCCCCACGCAGCCTCGTCCCCTCAGCCGTAGATTCAGCCTTCAATCTGACCAGCTCAGACTCCAGTTCGACGCTCTTCTTGTTCATCCCCCGCCTTTGCCTTCTTCCTAGGTGGGTACCTCTCCCTCGGACGCTCCGGCGAGCGTCGCCGCACTCCCGCGCTTGGAGCAGGAGCAGGAGCAGGAGCATGTGCAGGTGCAGGTGCAGGAGCAGATGTAGGTGCAGGAGCAGGAGCAGGAGTGGCCAGACAGGTTCTTCTAGCTTTCAATTATTGCTTCAGGACAGTTGAAGCGACACCAGGTAATGATTGCCGCATCCCCAGACGGATTCTTCTAGCTTTCAACCCCTAAAGGCTAGCACGCTTAAGAGGTCAAAAGCTAGGGGGCAATTGTGTGGGGAGATTTCCAGAGCCACAGGATTAAGCCATCAGATGAGACTAAGCACTCTCACGTGCCATCCGCGCGCCGTCCACGTGGCACCAAGCTCACCCCGGCTACCAGGACAGAGGCCTCGGCCGAAGTCAAGCAGCCCCGGACCGCTAGCGCCGAACTCGGCTACCCCATGTGTCCATCTCGGCACTCCATCTCGGCAGAAAGCTCCACATCGGCTGAAGGAGCCAGGATGAAAGCCGAAGCAAGAGAGAACCTCCACTTGCGCCCCTCATCCCCCACGTCATCAGGAACGTGGAGGGATAGGGGCACGAGCTAGTGGGACAGACGCGACATCCAGCCGCCCACAATCTTCACCAGATCCCTGACAGGGCGGCATCCAGCGGCTAAGGCCACATCAGGGCAAGGCCCGAGGGCAGATCCGCTGGTACCCCCTACCGCCAAAGGCGCCCAACAGGATCTGGCCCAACAAGATGTGCATTAAATGCGATGTGGGCTGACCCGACGGGCATTTAATGCAAAGTGGGCTGGATTGGACCACAATTAATGCAATGTGGGCTGATCGTGACTTCCCAGTCGAATCAGGGGACCCACACCACAATATCTCCCAAAGATACGTTCCACACTCTATAAATAGAGGCTCAACCCACCATCCAAGGTACGCACATCTTCAGATCCAGAGCCCTTACTCTGTCTCTCTTCTCCCTCTCCTTCCACTGTTCCAGTTCCCATACTGACTTTGGCATCGGAGAGCCTTGCGCCGCCCAGGCCAGGGTCCTCTGACCGTTTGCTATTCCCTTTCAGGCTTCCGGACGGCATCCAGTCATTCCCAGTCATCACCATCTTCTCGGATAAGTCCTGTAAGGCACCCTCTTATTGTGGGTCATTATTTTCTGCACCTACATTAATCAATGTTTAAAGGTTAAATGTGTATTGAGATGGTTCCTTGGTAAGTCATTAAGTCATTCTACACTATTCCATTCCATTTCAAGTCAGAAAATGTATTTGTATTCTTCGGTAAACTAATTTGAAGAGCTTCGGTGATTTGTTATAAAATCATGTGGTTTTCCATGTGCGAAAGGATTGATCGTATGATTTTATACAAATCACTTTGATGTGTATTTGAATGGTTTACCATGGAAATTCGTATGTTTTCTCCGAATCGATTTGAAAGGAGATTAGAGTGGTTCGCCACGTTCGGGATTTCATCGATAAGACTAGTATTTTGAAAATAAAACCTCGAGGCAAGACGGGGCCAGAGCTTTATAGTGTGAGCCCATGAGCCAAAGAGACTATGATTTCAAAAATAAAACCTCGAGGCAAGATGGGGCCAGAGCTTTGTAGTGTGAGCCCATGAGCCAAAGGGATTATTATTTTGATTTGTATTGGTTCAGGTTTTAAAAACTAAAGGCACCTCTAGGCTTAGGTCACCATGTCGGGCTGATCACCCGGCTTGGGATCTTTAATTTGTTCGCCAACTGCAGTTTGGATTCTGTCTGTACCGACCATGGCAACGATTTTTATCTGCCGGTCCCACGTGTAGTGGCTACGGTTCTGATTCTGTTTCCGGTCCCACGTGTAGTGGCTACGGTTTCGTCTGCTCTTGTTACTTCGGTAATAGGAGAATATAGCTATGTGTGGTTGCCAATGATTTATCTGTTTATTAATTTATTTTATGATTCTTGTTTATTCATACTCAGTATATTCTTTGAATTTGTTAATGTTTATGATATCGATCTTTTATCGTATTGTCTCTATTATTCAGGATTTTAAATGTATTTCCAATTATTAAATGTTTTGCGTAGGCTGTTATCTTTTCAAGATATTTATGCTCTAGAGACTGTTCGTTTATTTGCCTTGATATTTATGTTCGGTCTTTCGATTGTTTTATCATGATTTATTGCTACTATTGTTTAGACTCTTTAAATGGATTTACAATGATTCCATAAGGTTTTATAAATGCCCATGTTACATATTACTTGTTTATTTGCTTGCCAGACCGTCGTGTCTGACCCTGTTTGTTTGGTGCCAGTTTTCTTTCCTTCTGTTTTTAGGTGTTTGATCGGAGGAGGCGGGGGAGCCGCCGGTCTGACGAGAGAGGCTGCCCATTGATATCATCTAGATGTCAAGTTTGGCACCGAAGTTCGTATCTAAATATTGGGGGTAGTAGTTCTGTTTAGTTGGATATTTTTGTATGGCTTTGTTAGCCTCTTCCTTTGGGTTTGTAATTAAGACACTTGTTAATTGTAATTTGAATATGTGGGAAATAAATAGTCCTGTTACTACCAGCTCAGTATTCTTTGAATTATGATTTGTGCCAGTCGGCTTATATGATGGCTTTATGATATTGGTCGAGTGCGACACGGAATCCGATGGCCACGGACTCCAGATAGTAACACCATGATTAGCTTCCGCGAAGATATACTATGATCGTGATGGAATTTTATTATCCTCATTCACGCAGATCTTGGGAAATATAACAAAAGTTTCAAATTTATCCCAAAATTTCGCATCCCGAGGTCGGATCACTGCAGGGCCCGATTTCGGGGTGTGACACCTTACCTTGAAGTTGTTAAGTGGTCCCATATAGTGGAAGTTCTCATTCTCATATTACATTGAAAAGCTAAAGGTTGCTCAATTGATTAACATTCCAAGACAAGAATGGTTGGGAAATCTCCATATATTTTCTGAAGCATTTGATCCGTTTAATGGATCTTAATATCAATTTTCAACTTTCAGTACTATGTCTTTCATGTTTAGAGTGTTTGAAAGTGGTCTCTTCTTCTCTTGTATACAAAAAAATATATATATTCATTTCATATGTTAAAATTGTTGATAAAATATCTAATCACAAATCTAAATCTATTTTCACACTTTCAATGCTAGTTCCTCTGCTATATTATATGTTGTTTCATATCCTTTACACAAGATTGAACTTATTATAGACAATAGATGGGATTACATGTGTAGTGCTCAAATAAAATATGTTCCTTCCTTTCATTATACTCTTTAACTCATACAAATAATCCTTAACTGTGTCAACTCTAGAAGAAAGGGATCAATTTTGTTTCAGCTACAGTAGAGATTGGCTTATTCTTTTATTAAAGTAGACAACTACTTAGATTGAGCTTCATTTGACTGGGTCAATTGGACTTTTGCAATGAGTTGTTGCTATTGGGTCCATGGGTCCATGATTGGCCCATAACTTTTATCAACGATATCATTTACTAGAATAAAACTTATCATGCTAGTTATAATATTTTTAATTCCTTCCATGTTTTATTTAACAACTTGTCTTATAGGAAAGGCTCAGTAGAATGAGTGACCCCTCCATTGCACATAATGATATCGACAATAATGGGGTTACAAAGGTATGCGGGTTATCTTATAATTATATTTAGATCAATGTCAACTTGATTTTAACTAATACTTAACAATGAATATGTCAGACCCCAACCCAGGTTCGGTATATTTAATTAATATTTTAATCGTGATTAGATGCTAAGTGGGATTAGTGGATGATTAGCTTAATCTTAAGCTAGAATAGATTTTTGAATAGCCTTGGGAATTTTTGAGAGCCGTTGACTTAGGTTTGACGTGGGTCACGGCGCCCGTGTGACGTGTGTGAACTTTGGAATTAGTCTTGATTTTTGAAAATTTTAGTTTTTACTTATTTTGACTCATTTCATTGAGTTTAACAACTTTCATGTTTTGACCATTTTGATTTAATGCTCAGAATTCGCGTTTTTTAGAGAAAAAGGGCAAAAACGTCTTTTTTACACCAAATCTGTACTTAAATTTCAAAAATCTCAGAAATTGGGGAAATATACTTTTTAGAAAGTAGATATTTCAACGAACAATTTTGTCTTCTTCTTCGTCTTCGTCCGGGACCCACAAATGCCTTTTTCAGCTATTTGAACTTTGGGGCCCATTGGGACCCACTTGCCCACCTTTTATAAGTGAAATAGTTCTCTTCTCTCTTTCATTTCTACCTTTTCCTGCAACTTTCTTTCTCAGAGGTTTCCATTTTCCCTTCATCTTCTCTCCTCTTGCAAGCCTTGATCTAGAGAGCTAACTGGAGATTTGATCTCCAAGCTTCTTCCCCACCTCTCAAGCTTTCCAAAGATACACTTTTCAAAGGTTTTGAGCCAAGATAAACCCCTCCTTCAAGCTCTTCTTCTTGGTTGGGGCTTTGAAAGGTTAGCGATGGCATTTCTCCTTTGAGATTCTTGTTTTCCAAACCATTTAGAGCATTTTTATCACACATGCAAAAGTTTTCCTTGAGGATTGCAAAAGATTGATTTTTCTAGGGTTTTCTTTGGTTATTTTTGGGGCTTTTGTAGGATTGGAGCTAGAGACTTAATAGACACCATTCTTGAGTGATTTACTCTTCATCTTGACCAAGGCACGTAAATATTTCATTTAATATGATGGTTTTGTTCAATGTGGATGGTTTTCATGGTATTTTCATTCTACCTTGTGCTCTCCTTATGATTTATGAATTATCTTTATAAATTTTGAATGATGGTTTACATTCCATTATAGAGATTATGGTTTTAATCTTGGAACTTCTGAATCTCTCTCTCTTATTGTCTTTCTTCTTTCAATTTATGAATTAATGCTTTGTTTGCCATAAATAATTGGTTGGTATCTGCACTTTGTTTTATATTTGTTTTTTTTAATAGATTGAAGCATTTTGGTAATAAATCTTTTTTGATTGGTCCTATACTTTTCATGAAAGTCAAATTGTGGTGAAGGAAAGTGCTTAATTTGTATTAAATTTTGTTTAGAGAGTGGAATGAACTTAATATGTGATTGATTGAATGTGATTTTAGATGATTGAATGGAGTATGGATGAGGCTAAGAAGGGCCCAAAATGAATATGAATGCAATGGAAGGGAAATAAGAAGGAAAGGGAGCCAAAAGAAGGGAGAAAAGTGCATTTTCTGCACTAAACCCGGGCCCATGCAGCAGCCTGGCCCGCTCGAGCGGGCCTGGGTGCTGATTTCCAGGCCTATTTTATGGCCTTTTTAAGGCCCTGTTTTCAGCTGTTTTAAGGCCCATTTACAGCCCCTTTTTGGCCCATATTTCTTCATTGTTTGAAGCCCAATCCAATTTCCATTTGACATATGAAAGCCCGGAATGGATATATTGTTTTGAACTACTATGACTAGTGAAACTAAAGTGAGAAAGTGATGAAATCTCTTGATGTTAGAATCACCTAGTAATTTATTCAAGCTTTATATACACTTTATTTCCTAAATTGTTAAAGATCTTCAGTGGCATCAAATTCCCCAATTATTATTAACATTAGGAGACTAAGTGTGTATTAAGGCGTTCCTTGGTAAACCATTGAATCACATCATATTATCTCATTCAAAGTTAGAAAGTTTACTTATTTCCTTTTATAAATTGATTTAAAATGAATTGAGTGATTTCACCACATTTTGAAATATCGATGAAACTACTCATTAATCGTTTAACATTGTTCGTTTGCAAATTGTTCGGAGTAGTTATTTATCGTTGGAAGTGTATTGGAGTGATTTGACAGTATCGATTTATGTCTTTGTCCGGCACCACTATGCTTGGGACCCTTGTTGGATTGATCACCCGGCTTGGAATCCTTAAATTGTTTGCCAACTGCAGTTTGGATCTTATTGATTGATTGTTTCTGACCATGGCTCTGGATAGATCGTCCCGTCCATTTAATATGGTTCGGTGATTGATCAAGTACTTTTATTACTTCGGTGATCAAGTACAAGTGCTCTCGTTACTTTGTTAATGAGGCACGTTATTGATCGAGTGCTCTTGTCACTTAGGTGATAGGAGAATATAGCATATGTGGGTTGCCATTGTTTTTTTACATTTTGTCACACCCCGAAACCGGGCCCTGCAGTGGACCGATCCCGGAGTGCGAAATTTTGGGATAAATTGAAACTTTTTGTTATATTTCCCAAGATCCGCGTGAATGAGGATAATCACATTCCAACACAATCAGAGTATATTTTTCGCGGAAGCTACACATGGTGTTACGACTCGGAATCCGTGGCCATCGGGTTCCGTGTCGCACTCAACCAACATCACAAAGCCATCAAATAGGCAGACTGGCATAAATCATAATCCAAAGAACACTGAGCTGGTAGTAACAAATCTATTATTTCCTACATATTCAAATTACAATTAACAAATGTCTTAATTACAAACCCAAAGAAAAAGGCTAACAAAGCCATACAAATAACCCACTAAGTGACATACTACCCCAAGTGATTATACGAACTCCGGTGCCAAACTTGACATCTAGGTGATATCAATGGGCAGCCTCTCACGTCAGACCGGCGGTCCCACCGCCTCCTCCGATCAAACACCTAAAAAAAACAGAAGAGAAGAAACTGGCACCAAACAAACAGGGTCAGACACGACGGTCTGGCAAGCAAATAATCAAGTAATATGAAACAAAAGAACATACATAAAACCTGATGAAATCATCGTAAAACCGAATAAAGAGTCTAGACAATAATAACAATAAATCATGCTAAAACGATCGAAAGACCGAACATAAATATCAAAGCAAATAAAAGAACAGTCTCAGAAGTACGAATGTCTCAAAAGATAGTAGCCCGCATAAAACGTTTAATAGATGGAAATACCTTTCAAATCCTAAATAATGGCAACAATGCGATGAAAGATCGATATCATAAAATAAGGTAATACACAGATAAAACAATGGCAACCACACATAGCTATATTCTCCTATTACCGAAGTAACAAGAGCAGACAGAAACGTAGCCACTGAACGTGGTACTAGAAATAGGATCAGAACCGTAGCCATACAAATGGGACCGGCAGATCAAAAATCAGAACCGTAGCCATACAAATGGGACCGGCAGATAGGAACCGTTGCCATGGTCGGTACAGACAGAATCCCAGCTGCAGCTGGCGGACAGATTAAAGATCCCAAGCCGGGTGATCAGCCCGACAAGGTGACCTAAGCCTAGTGGTGCCTTTAGTTTTCAAAACTCGAACCGATACGAATCAAACCATAATACTAATCCCTTTGGCTCAGGGGCTCACACTACAAAGCTCTGGCCCCGTCTTGCCTCGAGGTTTCATTTTCAAAATACTAGTCTTATCAAAATAATAGTCTCATCGAAGAAATCCCGAATGTGACAAACCACTCCAATCTCTTTTCAAATCGAATCGGAGAAAACATACGAATATCCATGGTAAACCGTTCAAATACACATTAAAGTGATTTGTATAAAATCATACGATCAACCCTTTCGAACATGGGAAACCACATGATTTTATAACAAATCACCGATGCTATTTAAATTAGTTTACCAAAGAATACAAATGCAAATACATTCTATGACTTGAAATGTAATGGATAGTGGAGAATGACTTAATGACTTACCAAAGAACCATCTCAATACACATTTAACCTTTAAACATTGATTAATAAAGAGTGCGTTTGATGCCAATGAAAATCCATAATATTTAAATGATAAAGTGCGTATTGAGACTTGAAGGGTTCCCGGATAATTTCACATATGCTCATTCTCACCTCATTCCCATTCCCATTTCACAATTTTCCAAACATCACAAGTAATCCCAAATCTCTTTAAAACAGGCCTATAGCTGGCCTTGAACCGAGCCCAAAACAGTGCACTCATTTATCCAAAACAGCCCTTTAAACATGGCCCAAACAGCCCTTAAAAACAGCCCAAAACTAACTTTGAATGGCCCACAAAACAGGTTTTAAAACAGCCCAAAAGCTAACCTTGAATGGCCCACAAAACAGGTTTTAAATCAGCCCAAAAGCTAACCTTGAACAGGCCCAGAAAACAGGTTTTAAATCAGCCCAAAACTAACTTTGAACAGGCCCACAAAACAGGTTTTAAATCAGCCCAAAACTAACCTTGAACAGGCCCACAAAACAGGTTTTAAATCAGCCCAAAACTAACCTTGAACAGGCCCACAAAACAGGTTTTAAATCAGCCCAAAACTAACCTTGAACAGGCCCACAAAACAGGTTTTAAATCAGCCCAAAACTAACTTTGAACAGGCCCACAAAACAGGTTTTAAATCAGCCCAAAACTAACTTTGAACAGGCCCACAAAACAGGTTTTTAAATCAGCCCCAAAACTAATCTTGAATGGCCCACAAAACAGGTCTTAAAAACAGCCCAATATCAGGCCCTAAAACGGCCCAATATCAGGTCTTGAAATGGCCCAAAGACTGACTTGAATGGTCCAAGAAATAAGCCCAAAGAAACCCCAAGAACAGGCCCAAAAACTGTCTTAAAACGGGCCCAGAATTCCACTTGAAACAGGCCCCCAGGCTGGGCTGGGCTCGCTCGAGCGAACCCAGGCCCGCTCGAGCGAAGCCCAGACAGAGCCTGGGTCGCTCGAGCTACCCAGTGGGTCGCTCGAGCGAGCCAGGCAGAACCTGGTCCGCTCGAGCGGCCCACTGGGTCGCTCGAGCGGACTGGGCTCTGTCCAGTCCGGCCCGTGGGGCGTTTTCTCCCCTTTTTTCCATCTTTTTTGATTCTTTTTGATTCCTAATCCTTCATACAAATTCCCTAGATCATTTGGGCCCTTCCTTGACCTTCCAAACTCATCAAATCCCCAACCATTAGCAATCTAATTAGCCAAACAAACACTTTTAAATCAAGCCTTTTTCCCTCCATTCTTTGAACACCACTCTTAACACAAAGAAAGCAAAATCTTCAAATTAACTAAAGTGAAACCAACCTCCAATACATTATAAGGCAATAGCATAAGAGAAAATCAACAAAACATTGCTTCATTTATTCAAAGTAAATCCATAAACCATGAAGAATTAAAACAAAATAAGAAGAAGCCATGAAATGAAACTAAATGAGATGAATCATCATATTAATTGAAAATTCCACTTGCCTCAAGCCTCAATGAAGGCTAAGATGCTCTTCAAACCATGCTCTAGGGTCTCAAGCTCCCAAAATCACAAAACCCCCAAAATGGCTCATGAATAAACCCTAGAAAACAAATCCATTTTCAAAACTCCATGAAAACCCATTGCATAAATGAGAGAAATACTCCAAGAGGTTTGAAAAACCAAGATCTCATGAAAAGAAAACCATTGCTAACCTTTGGGTGTTCCAAACAAGAAGAAGGGCTTGGATGAGAGCCTTGCTCTAGCTCAAAATCCTTGAAAAAGGCATCTTTGGAAAGCTTGGAGAGGGAGGAAGAATATGGGGAGATCAAATCTCCCTTTAGCATCCAAGAAGAGGGGTTTCCAAGAGGAGAGAGAAAGATGGCTGGGAGAAACCCTAACTCCCCCTTTGTTGCAGGAAAAGAAGAAGAATGAGGGAAAGAAGAGAACCCATTGGTTTTATAAGGGATAAATGGGCTGGGCCCCATGGGCCCCAACTTACAAGGGTCAAATCTATCATTTGCGGGTCTCAAATGAAAATGACGAAGAAGACAAAAATGCTCAGCGAAATTTCTACTTTCCAAAAAGTATATTTTCCCCAATTTCTGAAATTTTCGAAATTCATGGACAGATTTAGTGAAAATGTCATTTTTGCCCATTTTTCTCGAAAAACGCGATTTTTGAGCATCAAATCAAAATGGTCAAAACATGAAAGTTGTTCAACTCAATAAAATGAGTCAAAAGGAGTAAAATTTGTAATTTTTCCAAAACAAGAATAATTTCTCAGAAAAATATATTTTACAAAGACCGGGTCAAACTAAAGTCAACGGTCTTCAAAATTTCAAAGGCTATGGAAAGATCTAGTCAAACTCAAAAACAAGGTCAAACTAAATCAAATCTCACTTAACAAGTTAAACCATGATTAAAACAATACTAAACAAAGGGATTGGGGGTCGGGGTCTTACACATTTGCCATTATTTGCAGTCGATTATCATTGTTTTATCTATTTGTCATCATTTTATTGTTTCGTTATGTTTCTTTAAATCTATAATGTTCTAGAAATTGTTCTTTTGTTTTATTGTCAAATCTCTTAGAATTTCAAATGCATTTATAATTACTTCTAAATGTTTTACCAATTTTATCATCTTGTTATTTGTTTTATTGACTTGCCAGACCGTTGTGTCTGACCCATCTCTGTTTGGTGCCAGATCTCGATCCCCTCCCCTTTGAGACGCAGTACGAGGGGAACCCGATAGTTCTAGCTGAATGTGAGTGGCAGCCTGATGATATTGTTTAGTCATTGGGTTGTTATTTGAGCCACGAATCACTCGGGGATAGATTTTGTTTTGGAAACCTGTTTCATAGCCATTGTTGGCTTTTTTTTGGGGATTGTAATTTGTAAACTTTAACTAACTCTGATGTTGTGGTAAACATGAATTATATTGGGCTTGCTAATGATGTGTTTCTATTTTTTATACAAGTCTCAAATGTCTATTTTACATACATGTTTGACATTGAACGTTTGCTACATTGCTTCCACAAAATTGTTTCATTGTGAATATGATTGATATATGATGTGATGGATTGATTTTCGAGGATCCTCACCGCGGAAACCTGTAGGAAACTAGAGTGTGTGGGAGGAATTTTTTGGCTCTCCACGCCACGACCTCGGATTAAGGACTTAAGTAATCGGTTCTCGGTCCTGGGCGTGACAGGCTTGGTATCAGAGCGAGAAATATTTGAGGCAATTAAAAATGGATTAGAAACATAAGGACGTGGCAATGATTCGTTAGATTGCTCGTAAATTAGTATTGTTTGGGACATGGGACCGCTTTATTTACTTTATTTTGTTGTACTAACAGTTTATTTTGCAACACCATGCCTCCCCGCAAAAATACATCAAATGCAAATGCATCTAGCAGCAATAGTGGCAGTGGGGTTGAAAATCAAATGCCTGGCCAATTTTAGCAGCTTGTGCAAATGTTAGTTGAGCAGCAACAGAGAGCAAATGAGAATCAGATCAGATTCCAAGAGCAGCAGGCCAGACTACAAGAACAGATGGCCAAGAAAGACGAAGAGTTAACTCAGGTTTAGAGTAAATTACTAGAAGCTCTGGGAAGAAGACCAGAACCAGCACCAAATGTAGGAGCACAGTTCGTCATCCAGAACAGAGACAGGGACCGTAATGCCTTATTTGAGAAGTTTTGAAAGAGGGGTCCAAAGGAGTTCACGGGACAAGAAGATCCCTTGGCAGCGGATGATTGGCTAGCCCACACAGAAAATATCATCGATCTCTTCCAATGTACAGGCAGGCAACAAGTCCACCTAGCAGCCTCAATGTTTACGGGCTTGGCGGATATTTGGTGGAAGACTCTTAGAGATGGCTACCAGAACATCGAAAATGAGATTGCCTGGGATTCTTTCAAGCAGCAATTCACAGAAAAATATGTTCCTGCACATATTAAGAAGATGAAGGCAGCGGAGTTTCAGTTACTTAAGCAAGATGATATGACTGTCCTTGAATTCCTCACAAAATCCGAGAGACTGTCTCGATATGCGCCAGAATTGATTGATACAGAATAAAAGAAGATCACCAAATTTTTGGATGGACTTAATCCCATCATTCTAAGGGATGCATCTGGAGTGGTACCACCTGCCACATTTCAAGAAGCCATCAAGAGAGCCTACAAATTTGAAGATATAAATAATCAAATCATCAAAGATGATCGGAGAATGAGGCAACAGTACGAAGGACAAAGATCACACCGAGAGAAAAAGCAGAAGCAGTAGCAGAACCCTCAAACACAAGGTGGGTGTATTCATTATGGCAAAAACCACCCATCCCAGGAATGTTACAGAATCACCGAAGCTTGTTACAAGTGTGGTGGCTTTAACCACTTGGTGAAAGATTGTCCGAACAACAGAAACCACGATAATAGAACACCCCAGTAGTCACCAAGGCAGGCCCCTCCACAGAATCAGCAAATGGCTCAGAATCAACAAATAGCTTAAAATTAGCAGAGGCAACCACAACAGCAGCAGCCTCGTCAGCAACTACAGAACCCGAATGTCCGTCCACCACAACAAAATAGAAATGTGCAGCAATGGAGACAGAATCAGAATAGACAATGTCAGCAAGGTCGTCTCAATCATCTCAATCAAGTGGACGCGGATGCAGCAGATAATGTTGTGGAAGGTAAACTCTTAATTTGTGAAGTAGAAGCTAAAGTGTTGTTTGATCCTGGATCCACGCACTCTTTCATTTCTCCTATGTTTACTAAGATGATTAGTGTACCTGCTAGCGAGCTAGAGTTTATATTAACTATCACAACTTCAGTATGGAAACAGGTTGTTTGTAACACATATTACCCTAGTTGCACAGTTAAGATAGGAGATGTTACTTTTCCAGCAGATCTTATTATATTGGGTATGCATGACTTTGATGTCATTTTAGGCATGGATTGGTTAGCGGGACATCATGCCTCAATGGATTGCTTTAGTAAAACCATTTCTTTTGAGTTAGATGAGATACAGACAGAAGTGAAATTTCTTGGAGAGAAAAGGGTTACACCAGCTAGATGTATTTCAGATCTTTCAGCAACTAAGCTTTTGAGAAGTGGTTGTGATGGGTATATAGCTTTTATCTCAGAGGATGAGCAATCCCAAGGGGTGGAGAACATCCCTGTAGTGTGCGAATTCCCAGATGTATTTCCAGAGGATATTCCAAGTTTGCCACCAGTCAGGGAGATTGAATTCACAAAAGAGTTGATTTCAGGGGCTGCTCCGATCTCCATTGCTCCGTACAGAATGGCTCCAGCAGAGTTAGGTGAGCTAAAATCACAGTTGCAAGAATTGTTAGAAAAAGGATTCATTAGGCCAAGCGTTTCACCTTGGGGAGCCCCAGTGTTATTCGTCAAGAAGAAAGATGGAAGCTTGAGGATGTGTATAAACTATAGGAGATTAAATCAAGTGACCATCAAGAATAAATATCCTTTGCCAAGGATTGACGAGGTATTTGATCAGTTACAAGGAGCAGAATATTTTTCGAAGATTGACTTGAGGTCCGGATATCATAAGCTAAGAGTCAGAGAATTAGATATTCTAAAGACAGCCTTTCGGACTAGATATGGGAACCATGAATTGTTGGTGATGCCTTTTGGACTTACTAATGCACCAGCTGTGTTTATGGCACTAATGAAAAAGATTTTCACACCTTATTTGGATCAGTTCACAATCGTCTTTATTGATGACATTTTGGTGTATTCTAAGTCAAGAGAAGATCGTAAGCAAAATCTGAGAACTTCCTTGCAACTACTTAGAGATAATCAATTGTATGCAAAGTTTGGAAAGTGTGCGTTTTGGCTAAAACAAGTCACATTTCTAGGCCACATCATCTCCAAAGAAGGATTGGCAGTTGATCCGGCTAAAATAGGAGCGGTTGTCAAGTGGGAAAGGCCGAAGAATGTAACAAAAATCAGGAGTTTTCTAGGTTTAGTAGGCTACTACAGAAGATTTATACAAGGATTTTCACCTATTGCAGTGCCCTTAACCAAGCTAACTCGAAAGAATGTACCATTTGTGTGGTCGGAGAAATGTGAAGCCAGTTTTGAAGATTTGAAGAAGAGATTAACTACTACACATGTTCTCACTTTACCCTCTAGAAGCAGCGATTTTGTTGTTTATATTGATGCTTCAAATGTAGGGCTTGGTTGTGTGTTAATGCAGAATGGGAAAGTCATTACGTATGGCTCAAGACACTTGAAGGAACATGAGAAAAATTATGCAATGCATGACATAGAATTGGCAGCAATTGTCTTTGTATTGAAAATGTGGAGACATTATTTGTATGGAGAAAAGTTTGAAGTACACTAAGACCACCGTAGTCTTCAATATTTTTCCCAAAAAGAATTGAATATGAGACGGAGGAGATGGATGGAATATGTTAAAGATTATGATTTCCCAATCATTTATCATCCGGGGAAAGTTAATGTGGTGGCAGATGCGTTGAGCAGAAAATCAATGAATCTGGCTAGCTTACAAGGGTTTTACAATTTTCAGCAGTTTGAAGAACTGGGTGTAGAATCTCAGCCCGTGAGGAAAGGAGTTATGTTAGCAAATATGACAGTATCTGTCACGCCCCGAAACCGGGACCTGCAGCGAACCGATCTCGGGGTGCGAAATTTTGGAATAATTTGAAACTTTTTGTTGTAGTTCCCAAGATCCGCGTGAATGAGGATAATCACATTCCAACACAATCAGAGTATATTTTTCGCGGAAGCTAAACATGGTGTTACGACTCGGAATCCGTGGCCATCGGGTTCCGTGTCGCACGCAACCAATATTACAAAGCCATCACTAAACAGACTGGCCTAAACCATAAATCACAACACACTGAGCTGGTAGTAACAAACTATTATTTCCCACATATTCAAGTTACAATTAACAGATGTCTTAATTACAAACCCAAAGAAAAAGGCTAACATAGCCATACAAAAATATAACCCACTAAACAGAAATACTACCCTCAAAGGTTTGATACGAACTCCGGTGCCAAACTTGACATCTAAATGATATCAACGGCAGCCTCTCACGTCAGACCGGCGGTCCCACCGCCTCCTCTGATCAAACACCTACAAACAGAGAGGAGAAGAAACTGGCACCAAACAAAAAGGGTCAGACACGACGGTCTGGCAAGCAAATAAACAAATAATATGAACAAAAGGAACATACATAAAACCTGACGAAATCATCGTAAAACCAAATGAAGAGTCTAAACAATAAAGGCAATAAAGCATGCTAAACGATCGAAAGACCGAACATAAATGTCAAAACGAGTAAAAGAGCAATATCAGATGTACGAATATCTCGAAAAGATAAAAGCCTGCATCAAACATTTAATCGTCGGAAATACATTTCAAATCCTGAATAATAGCGACAATATGATAAAGATCGATATCGTAGACATTAAACAAATCTGAGCATAAAAAGTATAACCAACGAGAATCACAAACTAAAGCAATATACAGATAAAACACTGGCAACCACAAATAGCTAAATCCTCCTATTACCGAAGTAATAAGAGCAAACAGAGCGTAGCCACTGAACGTGGTACTAAAAATGGGATCGGAACCGTAGCCATACAAATGGGACCGGCAGATCAAAAGTATCAGAACCGTAGCCATACAAATGGGACCGGCAGATAGTTACCGTTGCCATGGTCGGTACAGACAGAATCCAAGCTGCAGCTGGCGGACAGAGTAAAGATCCCAAGCCGGGTGATCAGCCCGACAAGGTGACCTAAGCCTAGTGGTGCCTTTAGTTTTCAAACTCAAACAGATACAAATCTAACATAATACTAATCCCTTTGGCTCAGGGGCTCACACCACATAGCTCTGGCCCCGTCTTGCCTCGGGGTTTTGTTTTCGGAATCATAGCCTCTTTGGCTCATGGGCTCGCACCACATAGCTCTGGCCCCGTCTTGCCTCGAGGTTTTTATTTTCAAATACTAGTGTTGTCAAAACAATAGTCTTATCGAAGAAATCCCGAATGTAACGAACATACTCAATCGCTTTTCAAATCGAATCGGAGAAAACGTACGAATTTCGATGGTGAACCGTTCAAATACACATCAAAGTGATTTGTATAAAATCATACGATCAACCCTTTCGAACATGGGAAGACACATGATTTTATAACAAATCACCGATGCTATTTAGATTAGTTCACCAAAGAAAACAAATACAAATGCAAATACAAATACAAATACATTTTTCTGACTTGAAATGGAATGGATAGTGGAGAATGACTTAATGACTTACCAAGGAACCATCTCAATGCACATTTAACCTTTAAACATTAATTAATAAAAAGTGCGTTTGATGCCAATGAAAATCCATAATATTTAAATGATAAGTGCGCATTAAGACCCGAACGGTTCCCGGGTAATCTCACATAAGCTCATTCTCACATCATTCCCATTTCACAAATTTCCAAGTATCAAAAGTAAATCCAAACTCTTTAAAGTAGACCCAAAGTTGGCCTTAACCCACGTCCAAAATGGTCCTCAATAACAATCCAAAACCAACCTTAATCAAGCCCACAAAACAAGTTTAAAAACAGTCCAAAACTAATCCTTAAATGGCCTTCAAAACAATTCTCAAAAACAGCCCAAACAAACTTCGAACAGGCCCACAAAAACTGATTTTTAAAGCGACCAAAACCAACCTAAACAGGCCCACAAAACTGAACCTAAGATGACCCAATATCATGTTTTACACTGGCCCAAAAACTGACTTTGGATGGCCCAAGGAAGCCCCGACAAACTGGCCCACAAAAATCGCCAAAACAGGCCTGGACCCGAGCCCAGACTGAGCTGGGCTCGCTCGAGCGAACCAGTGGGTCGCTCGAGCGGACCCAGACAGTGCCTGGTCCGCTCGAGCGACCCACTGGGTCGCTCGAGCGGACTGGGCCTGCCCAGTCCAGCCCGAGTCTTCTTCCTCTCTTTTTTTTTTTGTTTTTCTGATCATTTTCCATTTCCAATCTTCCATACAAGTTTCCTAGATCCTTTGGGCCCTTCCTTGACCTTCCAAACTCATCAATCACCATTCACAACCATTCTAATTAGCCCAAACACAACACTTTTCAAAGCAAAGTTTTCTCCCTTCCATTGGACACCATACTTAACACACAAGGAAGACTAATTTTTCAAGATGACTAAAGTGAAAACCAAATTCCCAACTCATTGTACAATAGCAATATAAATGAAAATCAATATAACCTTGCTTCATTCATTCAAAGTAAATCCATAATTAATAAAGGATTAGAACAACATGAGGAAAAACCATGGAACCAAACAAGAAACCTACGAACATCATATTAATTGAAAATTCACTTGCCTCAAGCCTCAATGAAGGCTAAGATGCTCTCCAAACCATGCTCTAGGGTCTCAAGCTCCCAAAATCACAAAATCCCCAAAATAGCTCAAGAGAAACCCTAAAAATCCAATCCATTGTAAACCTCCATGAAAACCCATTGCATAAATGACAAACCCTTCAAAATGGTTTGGAAAACAAAGATTTGGAGAAAGAAATCCATTGCTCACCTTATAAAAGCTCAAACCAAGAAGAAATGCATGGAAAGGTGGTCTCCCCTAGCCCAAATCTCTTGCAAAAGACATCTATGGAAAGCTTGGAGAGAGGAGAAGAAAGTGGGGAGCTCAAATCTCTATTTAGCATCAAGGAAGAAGAGATACATGAGGAGAGAGAAAGGGGGCTGGGAGAAACCCTATCTCCCCCCTTTGTTGCAGGAAATGAGAGAATGGGGAAGAGAAGGAGAGCCCCATGGGTTTTATAGAGAAAATGGGCTGGGCCCCATGGGCCCCAAACTCACCAAGGCTGAAACTAATGTTTGCGGGTCCCGAATGAAAACGACGAAGAAGACAAAAACGATCGGCGAAATATCTACTTTCCAAAAGTATAATTTCCCCAATTTCTGAAATTTTCGAAATTCATGGACAGATTTAGTGAAAATGTCATTTTTGCCCTTTTTCCTCGAAAAACGTGATTTCTGAGTATCAAACCAAAATGATCAAAACATGAAAGTTGTTAAACTTCATAAAATAAGTCGAAATACACCAAATCCAGAATTTTTAGAAATCAGAAGTAATTTCCCATAAAAATACAAATCATATGGACCGGGTCAAACTAAAGTCAACGGTCTACAAAATCTCCAAGGCAAGGAAAAATCCGGTCAAACTCAAATGCGCGGTCAAACTAAATCAAATCTCGCTTAAAAAGCTAAACCACGATTAAAACAATGCTAAACAAAAGGACTGGGGTCGGGATCTTACATCCTCCCCCCCTTAGAATCCATTTGGTCCTCCAAATGGCTTAAACCAAATCAAAACTAAAAACCCAAAAGACAAACGAAAACACTGACGCGCTACACTGAACCTCGGCAACTGAGACATCCTCTTATCAAACCTGACGTCAAGATGCACGGTCAACAACACTCTGATCCGGTTGAAGGCTTCGAACTATTCTACATATCTGCTCAAAGCATACTCCTCTGACCAAACTAGTGCCCAACACTCCCAAGTATCCTTGGTGTTATCTGTCGTTCCTGCACTGAATCATTTCTTTTTCTTATCTCGTCAGTCACTGTCAGTCCAAGAAACTGCAAATTCTGTCTCTTTCTATCACTTGGAATCCTGTGCCTTAAATCCTTCAAAGCTGTACACGGTGCTCTTGACGCTTGTACGAAGATGTGATCGTAGACATGCCTTCACTGAAAAATCTTCATCCCGAAAATTCTGGAATTCCATACGTTTGCTCTTACTATATTCCTCGAACGCATCATCAGCTTCTGGCCTCCAGGAATACCGTCAATCCTTCTTCATTCTGAAATCACAACTCTAAATTTCCAATCTTTCTATGATGCACTCTGAAATCTTGCCCACATCTGATTCTATCTACTTGCTGCTCTTGATCTCTTACCTGATACCTCTCATACATCTTACTTTGTCTCCAACTGAACCAGTATACGTTCTGACATCCATCAATCCTTCAATTCACACACCACCAAACTCCAACCAAAAACTATTACCACTCACTCCATTCAATGCAAAACAACCCTTAAGATTTTAAACATAGGGGCTAAAATAATTACTTAGTTAAATCTCATCATTTTAAAACATAGTAGAAATTAAGCTTCCAAATCATCAAATAAAGCTTAATAAATGAGGTTTTTCAAAGTTTGAACATGAAACAACATTATTCATTTTGAAACTCATGTTTTCATAACTCAACAAATCCTTGAAATACTCAACAACCTTAAATTAGGATTTTCAAAAATAAATCAAATTCATGTAGTATGACCATACATGAAATTTTGTTGAAATCCATTTCCAGCCAAACACATACAAAGTTTGAAATCTTTAAGGTTTTGAAATGTAGATGTTAACATTTAAGAGAATTAAAACAAGAGCAACATTTCCAAGATCATTGTAAAACACTATTTTAAGAAGATTAAACGCAACTCCGAAACACAAATCCTTATGAAGGCAAAATCATGTAACTCCTGAAAAGAGTATAATAACATAGTTTTTAATTCAAAATAAGCCTCAAAGAAGAAACATAAATCCATTTTTAAACATTACAAGGATAAACCATAGATATTAATGAAAACATATCAAAGATGAAAACATCATGAAAATCATTTTAAAGAAGAAATGGACGTCCAAACCACTGAGGTACTCCCTTGCATCTGCATGTTGTCTAATCCAATACCTCAAAAGTCGGTGAAATCCACAAGGTTTCCTCTACTGCCAAAAGTTATCTTGACTACAACGAACCATCCACTTGGTACCCCTGCTAAACCAACTACACTGGCTACGCTACAAGTCACCAAAATTCTCAACCAAAACCATCCTTTTGTAGTCCTTCATCTCGGAAAGATAGTCTGAGTTCACCCAAAATCCACATTCACTTACCTTAGTACGCTGCATGACAATCCTTGATTGGCTGAAAGGGGATCTTCAACTACTGCTCGAGTCCAACTCTGACGGGCAAACGCACAAGTCTTCTCTTATTAACCACGATGAAGATGCCAAAGGCTGAAGGTCTGCTGATGTTCTCCGAAAACAACATACTGAATCCACGAGGTTCTCAGTCTCCGACACAAGCATAAACAAAAGACACTAGACCAGAGTATGGAGATTTTTAAAATTTCTCCACCACTAAGGAGGAAATTTGGCCATCCAAATCTCCTAACAACAGAACTAAAAGAAAAGACAGCAAAATCTCCCGAACTGAAAGAAAAGCCGACTCAAATCCAAAGAAACAAAGACACGAGAAAACAAATCGACACAATCTAACGAATCCTCACCACACGTCTTAATGTCTCTAGAGTATTTTATTTCCTAGAAACTAACCAGCTCTGATACCAAACCTGTCATGCCCCGAAACCGGGACCTGCAGCGAACCGATCTCGGGGTGCAAAATTTTGGAATAATTTGAAACTTTTTGTTGTAGTTCCCAAGATCCGCGTGAATGAGGATAATCACATTCCAACACAATCAGAGTATATTTTTCGCGGAAGCTAAACATGGTGTTACGACTCGGAATCCGTGGCCATCGGGTTCCGTGTCGCACGCAACCAATATTACAAAGCCATCACTAAACAGACTGGCCTAAACCATAAATCACAACACACTGAGCTGGTAGTAACAAACTATTATTTCCCACATATTCAAGTTACAATTAACAGATGTCTTAATTACAAACCCAAAGAAAAAGGCTAACATAGCCATACAAAAATATAACCCACTAAACAGAAATACTACCCTCAAAGGTTTGATACGAACTCCGGTGCCAAACTTGACATCTAAATGATATCAACGGCAGCCTCTCACGTCAGACCGGCGGTCCCACCGCCTCCTCTGATCAAACACCTACAAACAGAGAGGAGAAGAAACTGGCACCAAACAAAAAGGGTCAGACACGACGGTCTGGCAAGCAAATAAACAAATAATATGAACAAAAGGAACATACATAAAACCTGACGAAATCATCGTAAAACCAAATGAAGAGTCTAAACAATAATGGCAATAAAGCATGCTAAACGATCGAAAGACCGAACATAAATGTCAAAACGAGTAAAAGAGCAATATCAGATGTACGAATATCTCGAAAAGATAAAGCCTGCATCAAACATTTAATCGTCGGAAATACATTTCAAATCCTGAATAATAGCGACAATATGATAAAGATCGATATCGTAGACATTAAACAAATCTGAGCATAAAAAGTATAACCAACGAGAATCACAAACTAAAGCAATATACAGATAAAACACTGGCAACCACAAATAGCTAAATCCTCCTATTACCGAAGTAATAAGAGCAAACAGAGCGTAGCCACTGAACGTGGTACTAAAAATGGGATCGGAACCGTAGCCATACAAATGGGACCGGCAGATCAAAAGTATCAGAACCGTAGCCATACAAATGGGACCGGCAGATAGTTACCGTTGCCATGGTCGGTACAGACAGAATCCAAGCTGCAGCTGGCGGACAGAGTAAAGATCCCAAGCCGGGTGATCAGCCCGACAAGGTGACCTAAGCCTAGTGGTGCCTTTAGTTTTCAAACTCAAACAGATACAAATCTAACATAATACTAATCCCTTTGGCTCAGGGGCTCACACCACATAGCTCTGGCCCCGTCTTGCCTCGGGGTTTTGTTTTCGGAATCATAGCCTCTTTGGCTCATGGGCTCGCACCACATAGCTCTGGCCCCGTCTTGCCTCGAGGTTTTTATTTTCAAATACTAGTGTTGTCAAAACAATAGTCTTATCGAAGAAATCCCGAATGTAACGAACATACTCAATCGCTTTTCAAATCGAATCGGAGAAAACGTACGAATTTCGATGGTGAACCGTTCAAATACACATCAAAGTGATTTGTATAAAATCATACGATCAACCCTTTCGAACATGGGAAGACACATGATTTTATAACAAATCACCGATGCTATTTAGATTAGTTCACCAAAGAAAACAAATACAAATGCAAATACAAATACAAATACATTTTTCTGACTTGAAATGGAATGGATAGTGGAGAATGACTTAATGACTTACCAAGGAACCATCTCAATGCACATTTAACCTTTAAACATTAATTAATAAAAAGTGCGTTTGATGCCAATGAAAATCCATAATATTTAAATGATAAGTGCGCATTAAGACCCGAACGGTTCCCGGGTAATCTCACATAAGCTCATTCTCACATCATTCCCATTTCACAAATTTCCAAGTATCAAAAGTAAATCCAAACTCTTTAAAGTAGACCCAAAGTTGGCCTTAACCCACGTCCAAAATGGTCCTCAATAACAATCCAAAACCAACCTTAATCAAGCCCACAAAACAAGTTTAAAAACAGTCCAAAACTAATCCTTAAATGGCCTTCAAAACAATTCTCAAAAACAGCCCAAACAAACTTCGAACAGGCCCACAAAAACTGATTTTTAAAGCGACCAAAACCAACCTAAACAGGCCCACAAAACTGAACCTAAGATGACCCAATATCATGTTTTACACTGGCCCAAAAACTGACTTTGGATGGCCCAAGGAAGCCCCGACAAACTGGCCCACAAAATCGCCAAAATAGGCCTGGACCCGAGCCCAGACTGAGCTGGGCTCGCTCGAGCGAACCAGTGGGTCGCTCGAGCGGACCCAGACAGTGCCTGGTCCGCTCGAGCGACCCACTGGGTCGCTCGAGCGGACTGGGCCTGCCCAGTCCAGCCCGAGTCTTCTTCCTCTCTTTTTTTTTTTGTTTTTCTGATCATTTTCCATTTCCAATCTTCCATACAAGTTTCCTAGATCCTTTGGGCCCTTCCTTGACCTTCCAAACTCATCAATCACCATTCACAACCATTCTAATTAGCCCAAACACAACACTTTTCAAAGCAAAGTTTTCTCCCTTCCATTGGACACCATACTTAACACACAAGGAAGACTAATTTTTCAAGATGACTAAAGTGAAAACCAAATTCCCAACTCATTGTACAATAGCAATATAAATGAAAATCAATATAACCTTGCTTCATTCATTCAAAGTAAATCCATAATTAATAAAGGATTAGAACAACATGAGGAAAAACCATGGAACCAAACAAGAAACCTACGAACATCATATTAATTGAAAATTCACTTGCCTCAAGCCTCAATGAAGGCTAAGATGCTCTCCAAACCATGCTCTAGGGTCTCAAGCTCCCAAAATCACAAAATCCCCAAATAGCTCATGGAAAAACCCTAAAAATCCAATCCATTGTAAACCTCCATGAAAACCCATTGCATAAATGACAAAAACTTCAAAATGGTTTGGAAAACAAAGATTTGGAGAAAGAAATCCATTGCTCACCTTATAAAAGCTCAAACCAAGAAGAAATGCATGGAAAGGTGGTCTCCCCTAGCCCAAATCTCTTGCAAAAGACATCTATGGAAAGCTTGGAGAGAGGAGAAGAAAGTGGGGAGCTCAAATCTCTATTTAGCATCAAGGAAGAAGAGATACATGAGGAGAGAGAAAGGGGGCTGGGAGAAACCCTATCTCCCCCCTTTGTTGCAGGAAATGAGAGAATGGGGAAGAGAAGGAGAGCCCCATGGGTTTTATAGAGAAAATGGGCTGGGCCCCATGGGCCCCAAACTCACCAAGGCTGAAACTAATGTTTGCGGGTCCCGAATGAAAACGAGGAAGAAGACAAAAACGATCGGCGAAATATCTACTTTCCAAAAAGTATAATTTCCCCAATTTCTGAAATTTTCGAAATTCATGGACAGATTTAGTGAAAATGTCATTTTTGCCCTTTTTCCTCGAAAAACGTGATTTCTGAGTATCAAACCAAAATGATCAAAACATGAAAGTTGTTAAACTTCATAAAATAAGTCGAAATACACCAAATCCAGAATTTTTAGAAATCAGAAGTAATTTCCCATAAAAATACAAATCATATGGACCGGGTCAAACTAAAGTCAACGGTCTACAAAATCTCCAAGGCAAGGAAAAATCCGGTCAAACTCAAATGCGCGGTCAAACTAAATCAAATCTCGCTTAAAAAGCTAAACCACGATTAAAACAATGCTAAACAAAAGGACTGGGGTCGGGATCTTACATCCTCCCCCCCTTAGAATCCATTTGGTCCTCCAAATGGCTTAAACCAAATCAAAACTAAAAACCCAAAAGACAAACGAAAACACTGACGCGCTACACTGAACCTCGGCAACTGAGACATCCTCTTATCAAACCTGACGTCGAGATGCACGGTCAACAACACTCTGATCCGGTTGAAGGCTTCGAACTATTCTACATATCTGCTCAAAGCATACTCCTCTGACCAAACTAGTGCCCAACACTCCCAAGTATCCTTGGTGTTATCTGTCGTTCCTGCACTGAATCATTTCTTTTTCTTATCTCGTCAGTCACTGTCAGTCCAAGAAACTGCAAATTCTGTCTCTTTCTATCACTTGGAATCCTGTGCCTTAAATCCTTCAAAGCTGTACACGGTGCTCTTGACGCTTGTACGAAGATGTGATCGTAGACATGCCTTCACTGAAAAATCTTCATCCCGAAAATTCTGGAATTCCATA
This sequence comes from Litsea cubeba, assembly GCA_012931725.1. Lineage (NCBI taxonomy): Eukaryota > Viridiplantae > Streptophyta > Magnoliopsida > Laurales > Lauraceae > Litsea > Litsea cubeba. Next base: position 48,104,591 of record CM022950.1, on the reverse strand, counting down.
CGTTTGCTCTTACTATATTCCTCGAACGCATCATCAGCTTCTGGCCTCCAGGAATACCGTCAATCCTTCTTCATTCTGAAATCACAACTCTAAATTTCCAATCTTTCTATGATGCACTCTGAAATCTTGCCCACATCTGATTCTATCTACTTGCTGCTCTTGATCTCTTACCTGATACCTCTCATACATCTTACTTTGTCTCCAACTGAACCAGTATACGTTCTGACATCCATCAATCCTTCAATTCACACACCACCAAACTCCAACCAAAAACTATTACCACTCACTCCATTCAATGCAAAACAACCCTTAAGATTTTAAACATAGGGGCTAAAATAATTACTTAGTTAAATCTCATCATTTTAAAACATAGTAGAAATTAAGCTTCCAAATCATCAAATAAAGCTTAATAAATGAGGTTTTTCAAAGTTTGAACATGAAACAACATTATTCATTTTGAAATTCATGTTTTCATAACTCAACAAATCCTTGAAATACTCAACAACCTTAAATTAGGATTTTCAAAAATAAATCAAATTCATGTAGTATGACCATACATGAAATTTTGTTGAAATCCATTTCCAGCCAAACACATACAAAGTTTTGAAATCTTTAAGGTTTTGAAATGTAGATGTTAACATTTAAGAGAATTAAAACAAGAGCAACATTTCCAAGATCATTGTAAAACACTATTTTAAGAAGATTAAACGCAACTCCGAAACACAAATCCTTATGAAGGCAAAATCATGTAACTCCTGAAAAGAGTATAATAACATAGTTTTTAATTCAAAATAAGCCTCAAAGAAGAAACATAAATCCATTTTTAAACATTACAAGGATAAACCATAGATATTAATGAAAACATATCAAAGATGAAAACATCATGAAAATCATTTTAAAGAAGAAATGGACGTCCAAACCACTGAGGTACTCCCTTGCATCTGCATGTTGTCTAATCCAATACCTCAAAAGTCGGTGAAATCCACAAGGTTTCCTCTACTGCCAAAAGTTATCTTGACTACAACGAACCATCCACTTGGTACCCCTGCTAAACCAACTACACTGGCTACGCTACAAGTCACCAAAATTCTCAACCAAAACCATCCTTTGTAGTCCTTCATCTCGGAAAGATAGTCTGAGTTCACCCAAAATCCACATTCACTTACCTTAGTACGCTGCATGACAATCCTTGATTGGCTGAAAGGGGATCTTCAACTACTGCTCGAGTCCAACTCTGACGGGCAAACGCACAAGTCTTCTCTTATTAACCACGATGAAGATGCCAAAGGCTGAAGGTCTGCTGATGTTCTCCGAAAACAACATACTGAATCCACGAGGTTCTCAGTCTCCGACACAAGCATAAACAAAAGACACTAGACCAGAGTATGGAGATTTTAAAATTTCTCCACCACTAAGGAGGAAATTTGGCCATCCAAATCTCCTAACAACAGAACTAAAAGAAAAGACAGCAAAATCTCCCGAACTGAAAGAAAAGCCGACTCAAATCCAAAGAAACAAAGACACGAGAAAACAAATCGACACAATCTAACGAATCCTCACCACACGTCTTAATGTCTCTAGAGTATTTTATTTCCTAGAAACTAACCAGCTCTGATACCAAACCTGTCATGCCCCGAAACCGGGACCTGCAGCGAACCGATCTCGGGGTGCAAAATTTTGGAATAATTTGAAACTTTTTGTTGTAGTTCCCAAGATCCGCGTGAATGAGGATAATCACATTCCAACACAATCAGAGTATATTTTTCGCGGAAGCTAAACATGGTGTTACGACTCGGAATCCGTGGCCATCGGGTTCCGTGTCGCACGCAACCAATATTACAAAGCCATCACTAAACAGACTGGCCTAAACCATAAATCACAACACACTGAGCTGGTAGTAACAAACTATTATTTCCCACATATTCAAGTTACAATTAACAGATGTCTTAATTACAAACCCAAAGAAAAAGGCTAACATAGCCATACAAAAATATAACCCACTAAACAGAAATACTACCCTCAAAGGTTTGATACGAACTCCGGTGCCAAACTTGACATCTAAATGATATCAACGGCAGCCTCTCACGTCAGACCGGCGGTCCCACCGCCTCCTCTGATCAAACACCTACAAACAGAGAGGAGAAGAAACTGGCACCAAACAAAAAGGGTCAGACACGACGGTCTGGCAAGCAAATAAACAAATAATATGAACAAAAGGAACATACATAAAACCTGACGAAATCATCGTAAAACCAAATGAAGAGTCTAAACAATAAAGGCAATAAAGCATGCTAAACGATCGAAAGACCGAACATAAATGTCAAAACGAGTAAAAGAGCAATATCAGATGTACGAATATCTCGAAAAGATAAAAGCCTGCATCAAACATTTAATCGTCGGAAATACATTTCAAATCCTGAATAATAGCGACAATATGATAAAGATCGATATCGTAGACATTAAACAAATCTGAGCATAAAAAGTATAACCAACGAGAATCACAAACTAAAGCAATATACAGATAAAACACTGGCAACCACAAATAGCTAAATCCTCCTATTACCGAAGTAATAAGAGCAAACAGAGCGTAGCCACTGAACGTGGTACTAAAAATGGGATCGGAACCGTAGCCATACAAATGGGACCGGCAGATCAAAAGTATCAGAACCGTAGCCATACAAATGGGACCGGCAGATAGTTACCGTTGCCATGGTCGGTACAGACAGAATCCAAGCTGCAGCTGGCGGACAGAGTAAAGATCCCAAGCCGGGTGATCAGCCCGACAAGGTGACCTAAGCCTAGTGGTGCCTTTAGTTTTCAAACTCAAACAGATACAAATCTAACATAATACTAATCCCTTTGGCTCAGGGGCTCACACCACATAGCTCTGGCCCCGTCTTGCCTCGGGGTTTTGTTTTCGGAATCATAGCCTCTTTGGCTCATGGGCTCGCACCACATAGCTCTGGCCCCGTCTTGCCTCGAGGTTTTTATTTTCAAATACTAGTGTTGTCAAAACAATAGTCTTATCGAAGAAATCCCGAATGTAACGAACATACTCAATCGCTTTTCAAATCGAATCGGAGAAAACGTACGAATTTCGATGGTGAACCGTTCAAATACACATCAAAGTGATTTGTATAAAATCATACGATCAACCCTTTCGAACATGGGAAGACACATGATTTTATAACAAATCACCGATGCTATTTAGATTAGTTCACCAAAGAAAACAAATACAAATGCAAATACAAATACAAATACATTTTTCTGACTTGAAATGGAATGGATAGTGGAGAATGACTTAATGACTTACCAAGGAACCATCTCAATGCACATTTAACCTTTAAACATTAATTAATAAAAAGTGCGTTTGATGCCAATGAAAATCCATAATATTTAAATGATAAGTGCGCATTAAGACCCGAACGGTTCCCGGGTAATCTCACATAAGCTCATTCTCACATCATTCCCATTTCACAAATTTCCAAGTATCAAAAGTAAATCCAAACTCTTTAAAGTAGACCCAAAGTTGGCCTTAACCCACGTCCAAAATGGTCCTCAATAACAATCCAAAACCAACCTTAATCAAGCCCACAAAACAAGTTTAAAAACAGTCCAAAACTAATCCTTAAATGGCCTTCAAAACAATTCTCAAAAACAGCCCAAACAAACTTCGAACAGGCCCACAAAAACTGATTTTTAAAGCGACCAAAACCAACCTAAACAGGCCCACAAAACTGAACCTAAGATGACCCAATATCATGTTTTACACTGGCCCAAAAACTGACTTTGGATGGCCCAAGGAAGCCCCGACAAACTGGCCCACAAAAATCGCCAAAATAGGCCTGGACCCGAGCCCAGACTGAGCTGGGCTCGCTCGAGCGAACCAGTGGGTCGCTCGAGCGGACCCAGACAGTGCCTGGTCCGCTCGAGCGACCCACTGGGTCGCTCGAGCGGACTGGGCCTGCCCAGTCCAGCCCGAGTCTTCTTCCTCTCTTTTTTTTTTTGTTTTTCTGATCATTTTCCATTTCCAATCTTCCATACAAGTTTCCTAGATCCTTTGGGCCCTTCCTTGACCTTCCAAACTCATCAATCACCATTCACAACCATTCTAATTAGCCCAAACACAACACTTTTCAAAGCAAAGTTTTCTCCCTTCCATTGGACACCATACTTAACACACAAGGAAGACTAATTTTTCAAGATGACTAAAGTGAAAACCAAATTCCCAACTCATTGTACAATAGCAATATAAATGAAAATCAATATAACCTTGCTTCATTCATTCAAAGTAAATCCATAATTAATAAAGGATTAGAACAACATGAGGAAAAACCATGGAACCAAACAAGAAACCTACGAACATCATATTAATTGAAAATTCACTTGCCTCAAGCCTCAATGAAGGCTAAGATGCTCTCCAAACCATGCTCTAGGGTCTCAAGCTCCCAAAATCACAAAATCCCCAAATAGCTCATGGAAAAACCCTAAAAATCCAATCCATTGTAAACCTCCATGAAAACCCATTGCATAAATGACAAAAACTTCAAAATGGTTTGGAAAACAAAGATTTGGAGAAAGAAATCCATTGCTCACCTTATAAAAGCTCAAACCAAGAAGAAATGCATGGAAAGGTGGTCTCCCCTAGCCCAAATCTCTTGCAAAAGACATCTATGGAAAGCTTGGAGAGAGGAGAAGAAAGTGGGGAGCTCAAATCTCTATTTAGCATCAAGGAAGAAGAGATACATGAGGAGAGAGAAAGGGGGCTGGGAGAAACCCTATCTCCCCCCTTTGTTGCAGGAAATGAGAGAATGGGGAAGAGAAGGAGAGCCCCATGGGTTTTATAGAGAAAATGGGCTGGGCCCCATGGGCCCCAAACTCACCAAGGCTGAAACTAATGTTTGCGGGTCCCGAATGAAAACGAGGAAGAAGACAAAAACGATCGGCGAAATATCTACTTTCCAAAAAGTATAATTTCCCCAATTTCTGAAATTTTCGAAATTCATGGACAGATTTAGTGAAAATGTCATTTTTGCCCTTTTTCCTCGAAAAACGTGATTTCTGAGTATCAAACCAAAATGATCAAAACATGAAAGTTGTTAAACTTCATAAAATAAGTCGAAATACACCAAATCCAGAATTTTTAGAAATCAGAAGTAATTTCCCATAAAAATACAAATCATATGGACCGGGTCAAACTAAAGTCAACGGTCTACAAAATCTCCAAGGCAAGGAAAAATCCGGTCAAACTCAAATGCGCGGTCAAACTAAATCAAATCTCGCTTAAAAAGCTAAACCACGATTAAAACAATGCTAAACAAAAGGACTGGGGTCGGGATCTTACATCCTCCCCCCCTTAGAATCCATTTGGTCCTCCAAATGGCTTAAACCAAATCAAAACTAAAAACCCAAAAGACAAACGAAAACACTGACGCGCTACACTGAACCTCGGCAACTGAGACATCCTCTTATCAAACCTGACGTCGAGATGCACGGTCAACAACACTCTGATCCGGTTGAAGGCTTCGAACTATTCTACATATCTGCTCAAAGCATACTCCTCTGACCAAACTAGTGCCCAACACTCCCAAGTATCCTTGGTGTTATCTGTCGTTCCTGCACTGAATCATTTCTTTTTCTTATCTCGTCAGTCACTGTCAGTCCAAGAAACTGCAAATTCTGTCTCTTTCTATCACTTGGAATCCTGTGCCTTAAATCCTTCAAAGCTGTACACGGTGCTCTTGACGCTTGTACGAAGATGTGATCGTAGACATGCCTTCACTGAAAAATCTTCATCCCGAAAATTCTGGAATTCCATACGTTTGCTCTTACTATATTCCTCGAACGCATCATCAGCTTCTGGCCTCCAGGAATACCGTCAATCCTTCTTCATTCTGAAATCACAACTCTAAATTTCCAATCTTTCTATGATGCACTCTGAAATCTTGCCCACATCTGATTCTATCTACTTGCTGCTCTTGATCTCTTACCTGATACCTCTCATACATCTTACTTTGTCTCCAACTGAACCAGTATACGTTCTGACATCCATCAATCCTTCAATTCACACACCACCAAACTCCAACCAAAAACTATTACCACTCACTCCATTCAATGCAAAACAACCCTTAAGATTTTAAACATAGGGGCTAAAATAATTACTTAGTTAAATCTCATCATTTTAAAACATAGTAGAAATTAAGCTTCCAAATCATCAAATAAAGCTTAATAAATGAGGTTTTTCAAAGTTTGAACATGAAACAACATTATTCATTTTGAAATTCATGTTTTCATAACTCAACAAATCCTTGAAATACTCAACAACCTTAAATTAGGATTTTCAAAAATAAATCAAATTCATGTAGTATGACCATACATGAAATTTTGTTGAAATCCATTTCCAGCCAAACACATACAAAGTTTTGAAATCTTTAAGGTTTTGAAATGTAGATGTTAACATTTAAGAGAATTAAAACAAGAGCAACATTTCCAAGATCATTGTAAAACACTATTTTAAGAAGATTAAACGCAACTCCGAAACACAAATCCTTATGAAGGCAAAATCATGTAACTCCTGAAAAGAGTATAATAACATAGTTTTTAATTCAAAATAAGCCTCAAAGAAGAAACATAAATCCATTTTTAAACATTACAAGGATAAACCATAGATATTAATGAAAACATATCAAAGATGAAAACATCATGAAAATCATTTTAAAGAAGAAATGGACGTCCAAACCACTGAGGTACTCCCTTGCATCTGCATGTTGTCTAATCCAATACCTCAAAAGTCGGTGAAATCCACAAGGTTTCCTCTACTGCCAAAAGTTATCTTGACTACAACGAACCATCCACTTGGTACCCCTGCTAAACCAACTACACTGGCTACGCTACAAGTCACCAAAATTCTCAACCAAAACCATCCTTTTGTAGTCCTTCATCTCGGAAAGATAGTTTGAGTTCACCCAAAATCCACATTCACTTACCTTAGTACGCTGCATGACAATCCTTGATTGGCTGAAAGGGGATCTTCAACTACTGCTCGAGTCCAACTCTGACGGGCAAACGCACAAGTCTTCTCTTATTAACCACGATGAAGATGCCAAAGGCTGAAGGTCTGCTGATGTTCTCCGAAAACAACATACTGAATCCACGAGGTTCTCAGTCTCCGACACAAGCATAAACAAAAGACACTAGACCAGAGTATGGAGATTTTAAAATTTCTCCACCACTAAGGAGGAAATTTGGCCATCCAAATCTCCTAACAACAGAACTAAAAGAAAAGACAGCAAAATCTCCCGAACTGAAAGAAAAGCCGACTCAAATCCAAAGAAACAAAGACACGAGAAAACAAATCGACACAATCTAACGAATCCTCACCACACGTCTTAATGTCTCTAGAGTATTTTATTTCCTAGAAACTAACCAGCTCTGATACCAAACCTGTCATGCCCCGAAACCGGGACCTGCAGCGAACCGATCTCGGGGTGCAAAATTTTGGAATAATTTGAAACTTTTTGTTGTAGTTCCCAAGATCCGCGTGAATGAGGATAATCACATTCCAACACAATCAGAGTATATTTTTCGCGGAAGCTAAACATGGTGTTACGACTCGGAATCCGTGGCCATCGGGTTCCGTGTCGCACGCAACCAATATTACAAAGCCATCACTAAACAGACTGGCCTAAACCATAAATCACAACACACTGAGCTGGTAGTAACAAACTATTATTTCCCACATATTCAAGTTACAATTAACAGATGTCTTAATTACAAACCCAAAGAAAAAGGCTAACATAGCCATACAAAAATATAACCCACTAAACATAAATACTACCCTCAAAGGTTTGATACGAACTCCGGTGCCAAACTTGACATCTAAATGATATCAACGGCAGCCTCTCACGTCAGACCGGCGGTCCCACCGCCTCCTCTGATCAAACACCTACAAACAGAGAGGAGAAGAAACTGGCACCAAACAAAAAGGGTCAGACACGACGGTCTGGCAAGCAAATAAACAAATAATATGAACAAAAGGAACATACATAAAACCTGACGAAATCATCGTAAAACCAAATGAAGAGTCTAAACAATAAAGGCAATAAAGCATGCTAAACGATCGAAAGACCGAACATAAATGTCAAAACGAGTAAAAGAGCAATATCAGATGTACGAATATCTCGAAAAGATAAAAGCCTGCATCAAACATTTAATCGTCGGAAATACATTTCAAATCCTGAATAATAGCGACAATATGATAAAGATCGATATCGTAGACATTAAACAAATCTGAGCATAAAAAGTATAACCAACGAGAATCACAAACTAAAGCAATATACAGATAAAACACTGGCAACCACAAATAGCTAAATCCTCCTATTACCGAAGTAATAAGAGCAAACAGAGCGTAGCCACTGAACGTGGTACTAAAAATGGGATCGGAACCGTAGCCATACAAATGGGACCGGCAGATCAAAAGTATCAGAACCGTAGCCATACAAATGGGACCGGCAGATAGTTACCGTTGCCATGGTCGGTACAGACAGAATCCAAGCTGCAGCTGGCGGACAGAGTAAAGATCCCAAGCCGGGTGATCAGCCCGACAAGGTGACCTAAGCCTAGTGGTGCCTTTAGTTTTCAAACTCAAACAGATACAAATCTAACATAATACTAATCCCTTTGGCTCAGGGGCTCACACCACATAGCTCTGGCCCCGTCTTGCCTCGGGGTTTTGTTTTCGGAATCATAGCCTCTTTGGCTCATGGGCTCGCACCACATAGCTCTGGCCCCGTCTTGCCTCGAGGTTTTTATTTTCAAATACTAGTGTTGTCAAAACAATAGTCTTATCGAAGAAATCCCGAATGTAACGAACATACTCAATCGCTTTTCAAATCGAATCGGAGAAAACGTACGAATTTCGATGGTGAACCGTTCAAATACACATCAAAGTGATTTGTATAAAATCATACGATCAACCCTTTCGAACATGGGAAGACACATGATTTTATAACAAATCACCGATGCTATTTAGATTAGTTCACCAAAGAAAACAAATACAAATGCAAATACAAATACAAATACATTTTTCTGACTTGAAATGGAATGGATAGTGGAGAATGACTTAATGACTTACCAAGGAACCATCTCAATGCACATTTAACCTTTAAACATTAATTAATAAAAAGTGCGTTTGATGCCAATGAAAATCCATAATATTTAAATGATAAGTGCGCATTAAGACCCGAACGGTTCCCGGGTAATCTCACATAAGCTCATTCTCACATCATTCCCATTTCACAAATTTCCAAGTATCAAAAGTAAATCCAAACTCTTTAAAGTAGACCCAAAGTTGGCCTTAACCCACGTCCAAAATGGTCCTCAATAACAATCCAAAACCAACCTTAATCAAGCCCACAAAACAAGTTTAAAAACAGTCCAAAACTAATCCTTAAATGGCCTTCAAAACAATTCTCAAAAACAGCCCAAACAAACTTCGAACAGGCCCACAAAAACTGATTTTTAAAGCGACCAAAACCAACCTAAACAGGCCCACAAAACTGAACCTAAGATGACCCAATATCATGTTTTACACTGGCCCAAAAACTGACTTTGGATGGCCCAAGGAAGCCCCGACAAACTGGCCCACAAAAATCGCCAAAATAGGCCTGGACCCGAGCCCAGACTGAGCTGGGCTCGCTCGAGCGAACCAGTGGGTCGCTCGAGCGGACCCAGACAGTGCCTGGTCCGCTCGAGCGACCCACTGGGTCGCTCGAGCGGACTGGGCCTGCCCAGTCCAGCCCGAGTCTTCTTCCTCTCTTTTTTTTTTTGTTTTTCTGATCATTTTCCATTTCCAATCTTCCATACAAGTTTCCTAGATCCTTTGGGCCCTTCCTTGACCTTCCAAACTCATCAATCACCATTCACAACCATTCTAATTAGCCCAAACACAACACTTTTCAAAGCAAAGTTTTCTCCCTTCCATTGGACACCATACTTAACACACAAGGAAGACTAATTTTTCAAGATGACTAAAGTGAAAACCAAATTCCCAACTCATTGTACAATAGCAATATAAATGAAAATCAATATAACCTTGCTTCATTCATTCAAAGTAAATCCATAATTAATAAAGGATTAGAACAACATGAGGAAAAACCATGGAACCAAACAAGAAACCTACGAACATCATATTAATTGAAAATTCACTTGCCTCAAGCCTCAATGAAGGCTAAGATGCTCTCCAAACCATGCTCTAGGGTCTCAAGCTCCCAAAATCACAAAATCCCCAAATAGCTCATGGAAAAACCCTAAAAATCCAATCCATTGTAAACCTCCATGAAAACCCATTGCATAAATGACAAAAACTTCAAAATGGTTTGGAAAACAAAGATTTGGAGAAAGAAATCCATTGCTCACCTTATAAAAGCTCAAACCAAGAAGAAATGCATGGAAAGGTGGTCTCCCCTAGCCCAAATCTCTTGCAAAAGACATCTATGGAAAGCTTGGAGAGAGGAGAAGAAAGTGGGGAGCTCAAATCTCTATTTAGCATCAAGGAAGAAGAGATACATGAGGAGAGAGAAAGGGGGCTGGGAGAAACCCTATCTCCCCCCTTTGTTGCAGGAAAGGAGAGAATGGGGAAGAGAAGGAGAGCCCCATGGGTTTTATAGAGAAAATGGGCTGGGCCCCATGGGCCCCAAACTCACCAAGGCTGAAACTAATGTTTGCGGGTCCCGAATGAAAACGACGAAGAAGACAAAAACGATCGGCGAAATATCTACTTTCCAAAAAGTATAATTTCCCCAATTTCTGAAATTTTCGAAATTCATGGACAGATTTAGTGAAAATGTCATTTTTGCCCTTTTTCCTCGAAAAACGTGATTTCTGAGTATCAAACCAAAATGATCAAAACATGAAAGTTGTTAAACTTCATAAAATAAGTCGAAATACACCAAATCCAGAATTTTTAGAAATCAGAAGTAATTTCCCATAAAAATACAAATCATATGGACCGGGTCAAACTAAAGTCAACGGTCTACAAAATCTCCAAGGCAAGGAAAAATCCGGTCAAACTCAAATGCGCGGTCAAACTAAATCAAATCTCGCTTAAAAAGCTAAACCACGATTAAAACAATGCTAAACAAAAGGACTGGGGTCGGGATCTTACAGTATCTGAACCTACTTTCATCAAGATGATTAAGGAGAGTCAACTACAAGATCCAGACTTAGCTAGAATTGTGGAACACATCTCAGAATGCCTAGATTTTCAAATCATGGATGGAGTTTTGTACTTCCGCGGCAGGCTATGTTTTCCAAAAATAGATGATTTGAGAAATGAGTTATGGTGGAAGCTCATAACACGAGATACTCAATGCACTCAGGGATTACAAATATGTATCACAACTTGAAGTGTCATTTTTGGCGGAATAATATGAAGAGAGAAATAGCAGCCCTCGTATCCAAATGCATGACTTGTCAATTAGTGAAGGCTAAACACCATAAGCTACCAGGTCTTTTGTAGCCATTGCAAATTTCGGAGTGGAAGCAGGAGCATCTAACTATGGATTTCATCTCGGGTCTACCGACAACAAGTAGAGAGAACAATGCAATTTGGGTCATAGTAGACCGTTTAACGAAGTCTGCACACTTCATTCCGTTGAAGACCGGGAAGAAGATGCACATGCTACCCCTAGCAGAAGCTTTTGTGAAGGAAATTGTCAGCCGTCATGGCCAATCGGTCTCCATTACTTCAGATCGAGACAATAGATTTGTCTCGAGGTTTTGGAAGACCTTACATGAATCCATGGGAACTAAGCTCTAATTCAGTACAATATATCAGCCCCAGACTGATGGATAGTCGGAGAGAACCATTCAGACGCTTGAAGACATGCTTAGAGCTTGTGATCTCGACTTCAAGAATCAATGGCATGAGAATTTACCTCTCTATGAGTTCGCCTACAACAACAGCTACCACTCGAGCATGGAATGGCTCCTTTTGAAGTGATGTATGGCAGGAAGTGTCGAACTCCAGTGTTGTGGGAGGAGGTCGGTGAGCACAGTTTTCATGGACCATCGTCGGTTAGTGAAACAAGCGACAAGGTTAAGCTCATCCACGAACGTCTGAAGATTGCTAGAAGCCGATAGAAGAGCTACGCTGATGTTCGAAGGAAGGATCTTCAATTCCAAGTTGGTGATAAGGTATTCTTGAAAGTATCTCTGGTCCGAGGAACATTGAGATTCGGACAGAAGGGTAAATTGTCTAAGAGGTTCATCGGACCGTATGAAATCTTGAGTCGTATCGATGAAGTGGCCGATAGATTAGCTTTGTCGCTAGAGCTTTTGCATCTACACAATGTATTTCATGTGTCGATGTTAAGAAAATATCTTCCAGACCCTTCACACGTGTTACACCACGAACCATTGGAAGTTCGGGAAGATGCCACATACGTTGAGAAGCCGGTCAAGATTATATACACTAAAGAACAAGAATGGAGGAATAGAATGATACATTGGGTGAAAATTCTTTAGGAGAATCATGGACCGGAAGAGGCCACATGGGAATTACGTGATCAAGTTCAGAAGAAGTATCCTCATCTTCTACCAGAGGTTAGTGACCATTTGGAGGACCAAGTGATTTTGTTTTTTTGGGTGGAGGATGTCAGACCCCAACCCAGGTTCTGTATATTTAATTAATATTTTGACCGTGATTAGATGTTAAGTGGGATTAGTGGGTGATTAGCTTAATCTTAAGCTAGAATAGATTTTTGAATAGCCTTGGGAATCTTTGAGAGCCGTTGACTTAGGTTTGACGCGGGCCGGGGCGCCCATGTGACGTGTGTGAACTTTGGAATTAGTCTTGATTTTTGAAATTTTCAATTTTTACTTATTTTGACTCATTTCATTGAGTTTAACAACTTTCATATTTTGACCATTTTGATTTAATGCTCAGAAATCGCGTTTTTAAGAGAAAAATGGCAAAAGCGTCTTTTTACACCAAATCTGTACTTAAATTTTAAAAATTTCAGAAATTGGGGAAAATACACTTTTTAGAAAGTAGATATTTCAACGAATAATTTTCTCTTCTTCGTCGTCTTCGTCTGGGACCCACAAATGCCTTTTTCAGCTACTTGAACTTTGGGGCCCATTGGGACCCATTGGGACCCACTTGCCCACCTTTTATAGTTCTCTTCTCACTTTCATTTCTACTTTTTCCTGCAACTTTCTTTTTAAGAGGGTTCCATTTTCCCTTCATCTTCTCTCCTCTTGCAAGCCTTGATCTAGAGCGCTAACTAGAGATTTGATCTCCAAAGCTTCTTCCCTACCTCTCAAGCTTTCCAAAGATGCACTTTTCAAAGGTTTTGAGCCAAGATAAACCCCTCCTTCAAGCTCTTCTTCTTGGTTGGGGCTTTGAAAGGTTAGCGATGGCATTTCTACTTTGAGATTCTTGCTTTCCAAACCATTTAGAGCATTTTTATCACACATGCAAAGGGTTTTCCTTGAGGATTGCAAAAGATTGATTTTTCTAGGGTTTTCTTGGGTTATTTTTGGGGCTTTTGTAGGATTAGAGATAGAGACTTAATAGACACCATTCTTGAGTGATTTGCTCTTCATCTTGACCAAGGCAAATAAATATTTCATTTAATATGATGGTTTTGTTCAATGTGGATGGTTTTCATGGTATTTTCATTCTACCTTGTGCTCTCCTTATGATTTATGAATTATCTTTATAAGTTTTGAATGATGGTTTACATTCCATTATAGAGATTATGGTTTTATCTTGGAATTTCTGAATCTCTCTCTCTTATTGTCTTTCTTCTTTCAATTTATGAATTAATGCTTTGTTTGACACTTTGTTTTATATGTGTTGTTTTAATAGATTGAAACATTTTGGAAATAAATCTTTTTGGATTGGTCCTATACTTTTCGTGAAAGTGAAATTGTGGTGAAGGAAAGTGCTTAATTTGTATTAAATTTTGTTTAGAGAGTGGAATGAACTTAAAATGTGATTGATTGAATGGGATTTTAGATGATTGAATGGAGTATGGATGAGGCTAAGAAGGGCCCAAAATGAATATAAATGCAATGGAAGGGAAAGAAGAAGGAAAGGGAGAAAAGTGCATTTTCTGCACTAAACCCGGGCCCAGGCAGCAGCCTGGCCCGCTCGAGTGGGCCTAGGCAGCACCCGGGCCTGATTTCCAGGCCTATTTTAAGGCCTTTTAAGGCCCTGTTTTCAGCTGTTTTAAGGCCCATTTACAGCCCCTTTTTGGCCCATATTTCAACATTGTTTGAAGCCCAATCCAATTTCCATTTGACATGTGAAAGCCCATAATGGATATATTGTTTTGAACTACTATGAATAGTGAAACTAAAGTGAGAAAGTGATGAAATCTCTTGATGTTAGAATTACCTAGGAATTTATTCAAGCTTTATATACACTTTATTTCCTAAATTGTTAAAGATATTCAGTGGCATCAAATTCCCCAATTATTATTAACATTAGGAGACTAAGTGTGTGTTAAGGTGCTCCTTGGTAAACCATTGAATCACTTCATATTATCTCATTCCCAAGTTAGAAAGTTTACTTATTTCCTTTTATAAATTGATTTGAAATGAATTCAGTGATTTCACCACGTTTTGAAAGATCGATGAAACTACTCATTAATCGTTTAATATTGTTCGTTTGCAACTTGTCCGGAGTAGTTATTTTATCGTTGGAAGTGTATTGAAGTGATTTGACTGATTTATGTCTTTGTCCGGCACCACTAAGCTTGGGACTCTTGTTGGATTGATCACCCGATTTGGAAGCCTTAAATTGTTTGCCAACTGCAGTTTGGATCTTATTGATTGATTGTTTCTGTCCATGGCTCCGGATAGATCATCCCATCCATTTAATATGGTTTGATGATTGATCGAGTACTTTTATTACTTCGGTGATAAAGTACGAGTGCCCTCGTACTTTGTTAATGAGGCACGTTATTGATTGAGTGCTCTTGTCACTTGGGTGATAGGAGAAAATGGCATATGTGGGTTGCCATTGTTTTTATACGTTTGTCATTATTTTCAGTCGATTATCATTGTTTTATCTGTTTTTCATCATTTTATTGTTTCGTTATGTTTCTTTAAATCTATAATGTTCTAGAAATTGTTCTTTTGTTTTATTGTCAATTCTCTTAGAATTTCAGATGCGTTTATAATTACTTCTAAATGTTTTACCAATTTTATCATCCTATTATTTATTTTATTTACTTGCAAGATTGTTGTGTTTGACCCATCTCTGTTTGGTGCCAGATCTCGATCCCCTCTTTAAGACCCCGACTAGACAGACCTCGATTAGTGTTAATTAAGTGGTGTTTTAGCTCTAACTGTGTTTAGTGGATTTTGGTTTTGTTTTGGGTTAGAATAGCATTTTAAATAGCTCTAGGAAGTTTTGAGAGCCTTCTTGGTTTGATGCGACCCTTTGGGGGTTCTTGTTACGATTTTGTGTGAGCTTGGGAGTTTATTCTTGATTTCCTAAAATTCGTGTTTTAATCCCGTTTAAATCTCCTTGTTTATCTTTCCAACTTTCATGTTGACCCGGTTCTCGTTTGAAACTCCTAAACCTGACTTGCCTTAATTTAAGGGCAAAACAATCTTTTTACCCAAAATCTGGACACTATTTTCAATGTCACCAAAACTCGCAAAATACTTTTTGGAAACTAGAATTTTCGTCGAACAACTTTGTCTTCTTCGTGGAGATCATTTGAAGCCCCGAATTCATGTTTTTAGCTCGACTAGTACCTTAAGTTGTGGGACCCACTTCACTTTGACTATATTTGGGAACCCTTTCCTCTATTCTCTTCTTCCTTGCCCTAATTATTATTCTAAGAGAGGAATCCCAGAAGCCCCCATTGCCTCCTTCTTCTTCTTGCTTCCTTCTTCTCAAACCACCACCAACTCTTGCCAAATCAAGAGAGAAACTTCATAATCATCATCCTCTCCTCAAGAGCTTCCATTTGGTACCATTTGTGGAGGGATCCATCGACCTTGAACTTTTCCTTGAGCTAGCTTTATTCATTTGAGGAACTTACAAGTAAGAGATCCCTTCCATCTCTTACATTCCTGTTTATTAAGCCGTTGAGACTCTCCATTTTCATTATTGGAAGTTTTCCCTTTGTTTTGATTTGGTTTTGATATTTTAGGGTTGTTTTGGGGGGTTTTTTTTTATTAGATTGGTGATTTGTGGCCCAGAGAGTAATTAGAGATTGGATTTGCTAGCTTTGGACCTAAGGCAAGTGGATGGAATGGTTTTCTTAATGTTAATCATGTTTTATGCATATGCTTTGTTTTCATTAATGATTTCTATTGTTTATATCTTGTTTCATGACTTGTTTTATATTGATTTTGAAATACATTTCTTAATGTATTTTCCAGCTCACTAATCTCTTAGAAATGTTGCCTTAAATGTGTTTAACTTGAATGGCCATATATGGATGATTTGATGGGAGAGTAGCTTAGGTTGATTGGTGGTTTTGTAGTGATGAATTAGGAGTGTTGATTGATGAAATGGAGGAGCTTTTAGCACACTTTATTACAGGGATCTGACCCTTGAAAATGAGGAGTGTTTGAAGAAAGAAGGGACTGAAAACAGCTTCAAAATTCAGTGTCCGCAGCAACGTCAGTCAGCCTGTCGGCTAACCGACAGCTAACAGACATGGGACCAACACCTTCTCTGTTCCAATTCCAAAGAGCTGCATATTTCTGTGATTTCTGATACTGAAGTTTCAGCTAACCTGCAGGTGACTTACACCAGTTCGGTCCCAATTCCAGAGAGCAGATTTCCATCAGGAAATCTGTTGGTCAGCTGTCGGCTGACCGAACTTCACAGTTCGGTCGACCGACAGACAACCGACAGATCTCTAGGTCCCAATTCCAGAGAGCTATTTATCTTCTGATGAGTGTGGACCTGATGGTCAGCGTCGGCCAGTTATCGGTCAGCTGTCGGCCAACCGACAACCCCAGTTCGGCCAACCGATAGGTAACCGAGGAGCTGACCGAACTCCAATCTTAATTGATTCTTTTTGGAAGAACTATATGGAACTATATTGAAGAAGAAACCTCATCATTTTGATCTTATTAAGGTCTTCTAAGACTTACCAATATAAGTAAGGACCCGGAATGTCTCTAACTCTCATGGATTACCAAATATGTAATAATTCGACATACGGGACCCTATTCACATTGTTTCAAATCTTGAATCTTCAACACTTGGCCCGGAGAATTATAGAATCCATTTGTACTTGATTACTGGATTTCACTTGTACATTTCAAGTTTTGTGTCTTGTAACTAGTCTTGCCCTGAATATTGTTTTTAGCAATTTTGCTATCTCGTTTATGCCCGACCCGATGTTGATGTGCTTTTGTGCGTATGGGCACCCCGTCCTGTCATATGTATCTATTTGTTTTGATTTCTTGAATGTGACCTATGAGTCCGCACCACTAAGCTTGGACGACCTTGTTAGTTTGATCCATTGACTTGTTAGTTTTGATTTCTTTATTTCCATGTACGGATTAGCCAACCAAAGAGATGCACGTGGCGCGGCATCAATAGTGTTAGTGCCACATTTTCATGTGCACTGTTTTTATTGTCAATTCCGTGCCAAAGAGTTCCAAAGACATTGTCTCTTAAGTACTTCAAAGAAGATTCAATTCAAAAGGTCTGTCAAAGCTTTTTGGAAAGGCCAGGTTTCGTCAAAGATCACATCAAGATGTGCCAACCAAGATCAGGTAATTGGGACCGAAACCATACGCCTTAGTGACCCTAAAAACCCTAGGCTAAATTGTTATTTTGATAGGTTTTTAGAAGATTTTTTTGAGCTTATTTAAAACTCAAAAATGACCCCAGATTTTGGCCAGCCAACCTCATGCGGTTAGCGATTCACCCCCTAAGTCCACCTGTCCTGAGGCATCCAGCATGATCATAACACCAGGTCACATTGAGGCTTAGTAAGCATGAGTATGTATAGAAACTTAACAATAAACAATGTTTTATAAATTAATAAAGAAATGTGAAGATTTCAAAACCGGTGTGCTTTTGATTTCTTTAATATTTTTTCCTACAAAAGTTCCTCATATTCATACTCATGTTTCATATAAGGCCTCACCAAAACATTGCTTATGTGAAACTTAACAATAAACAATGTTTTATAAATTAATAAAAAAAATGTGAAGTTGTCAAAACTGGTGTGCTTTTGATTTCTTTAATACTTTTTCCTACAAAAGTTTCCTCTTATTCATACTCATGTAAGGCCACACCAAAACATTGCTTTAGTCTTGGTTTTTATCAAATTTCAAATGTTGAAATAGTGTTCCTATCAGGTACACCCTACCATGTCTTAAGTGACCGTTGGAACTATCCGTTAGATTTTTTCTATAAATACCTGAAGCTCATTTTCAACATTAAGGAGTCCAATTTTTGAAGAGCCTTTGTTCTAAATTCTTGTAAACCTTTCCCAAGCTCTCAAAGCTTCTTCCAAACACACTTAGATTCTATCTTGAAAAATCCAATTAGATTCTATCTTGAAAAATCCAAGGGCTTACTTAGCTCTAAGGAGTGTGCTTTGAGAAGCCAAATCTAGGGTATCCTAATCCCTAAAGCTATCTCTCATTTCTGCCCTAGAAATCAAACCTCTACAACTTGGTTGTGTATCTCAATGGAGTTTCATCATCAACACCAAGCTAGCTGCAAGAGGTAAAAAGCTTCGTTCACGGTCAAAAGCTTCCTCGAACACTTTCGATCTTCATCAAAGGCAAGTGTTTGCCCTCCATTCAAATTTATATCTTTATGACAGTGGATTGAATCTGTGTGTGTCAACCACTCTAAAAAAAAAATTGTGTGTGGGGATTAGATCTGTGTGATTGAACCTCAGTAACAAAATTGAGTTAGAATCAATACTTGTGTAGTTTGATTCTTTATAGTGGAACCAAGGGACTGTGTGACCCTTGAGAGTGGATGTAGGTCTGTGTGACTGAACCACTATAAATCTCTTGTGCCATTTTATCTCTTGTGCTTACTATCTTGTTTCAAATTAGAGTGTCTCTGATTATCTAAGCACACACACATTGAACTTATAATTCAAACAAGTTATTTTGTTATGTGTGATTATTATTCCAAGTTGAGATTAAAATTGGGCTAATAAGTTTAAAATTGGCATTAGAATTTCTTTTGTCCTATTCACCCCCCTCTAGGACTTATTCATTGAACCTAGTTGCACTTTCAAATAGTTCACACTCTTGATCCCGGATTTGGTCCCTAACCCAGTCCAGGGTCGCAACAAACTGGTATCAGAGCGAGACATGTTTCAGGCAATTAAAAGAAACTAGAAATCTTATGGACATGGCGAGGATTCGTTAGACTCTCGTTAGATAGAATCGTGTGAGCAATGTGTAACCACCCTGTACTTGATTTTTCTATGTTAACAACTTGTTTTGCAGCATTATGCGACCAGGCAAACGAACAATGAACAGTGATCCAGCTGCTAGTAACAATGATCATATAGGGTCACTGATGGACAGCGCTTTAATTGCCTGGTTCTACCGAGGTCGGCGGACATGGGAGTCCGTTTGGGTCCGACCCTTTCGTAACCGGGGGGCAGAGGCGTGCATCAACATTTTTTTTGTGTGGGTGTGCCAGATTTTCTATTTTACTTAGAATTGCAAGTGGTGATCCGGAGATCAACCTTCATAAGTAAAATGGAAATCAACTTCTTTCAAGTTTTCCATTACACATATATTTAAGAAAAAAGACTTTTTTCTTGATTTGCCGTGAAAGGCGATTTTTTGGCATTTATAGCCGATTTTGGCGTTTATAGCCGATTTACAATTCTTATCCATAATGAAAGACAAGAGTTGTGATTTTTGTCTCTTTTGAAAAAATACAACTACAATGAAAAGCAAGAAAAGGAGGATCTAACTTCTCAGGAGATTGTGGGGCACTCGTTCAGATTGACGGTCGCAAGCCATATGTGGACTTTGCCATCATCCATGCAGATGAGAACAGAGGATGCTCTTGATTCGCTTGGCTTGGCTATAACCTCAGGTTTTTAGAGGACAAAGACCAAAAGGAGGTCCTATGTCCGATAAAAAACTAAGTAGACGGGCTGAAAAGCCACGTCTAAGCCATTGGAGGCTGAAGGAGAAGGCAAGGACCTTGGGGGGTACCCCCCAAGGGACTTTTGTCACCTTGTAGTGGTGGCCGGTGCTGAACTTTCGCAGAGTTTTCTCTCTTTCTTTCTCCGGATTTCTATACTTTTTTCTGATCTAGGATCTGTCTTGTTTTTTCGATCTGGGTTCCTTTGGAGTGCTCTCCTATTTATAGGCTCTTGGTAGCCATTTAGGACAGTTTATGAGCTTTTATTGTCATTAAGCCGCATAATGGGAGGAGTTACAGGATTTAATTCCTTTATTTTGTAACTCCTTTTTCTTGGCTTCTGATTGGCCGGTGGAGATTAAGGGCATTTAATCGCCTTTAATCGCCATGATGGGAGGAGTTTCATGATTTAAATGTCATGAATCTCTTGACTTGTAACTCCCATTTGCTTGCTTCTGATTGGGCCATCCAAAGAAATGAATTAATGACTGCAATAAAGCTAGTCAATTAATCGCATTAAGTGGTCGCCGAGCAGTAGAAGAGTCGCGGGCCGTGCCGCGTCTTTTGGGATTCTTCTGGTGATGATCATCGATGGATCTTCATGTAGATCGACATCGGATGACCATGTAACTTCAAGTGTTGGTTGCCAACAGCGGGTCAGTGCCATTTGTCCTGTCGATTTCTTGATCGGTCGGGTAGAAAGTACACTTTTTTTGGTTGACCGGTTGGCGATCAATGTTGATTTTGATATTCTTGATGATTGACCCATGATTTTGACGGATGTCAAAGGATTTGGTGTCTCAAAAGTATGAATTTTGGAAAATCCCAGAAGTCGGACGCTTCGAATCGCGAAAAAACGACGAAAAATTGGGTTTTCGGGGCCCACCCGGCGATCCCGGGCCCCATGGTCGCCAGCGACCATGGGCCAGGGTCGCAGGGGCCTGCGACCCTGGGGGGTTTTCCCCCTTTTTGTCCCGTTTTGCGTTCGTTTTTGATGTTTTTCGATTCTTTTTTCTTCTGTGTTTTTTTCTTGACATTCTTGATCATTTATTGGCATGATTTCCCTATAGAAAACATGATGAAAATCCTTGCATTTTGGTTTGCAAAGTTTCTAATTTTCCGAGAAAGTCGAAGACTTTGTCGCGCAGAGCTGCCGATTTTTCGTCAGAAGCTAAAACTGGGTCAAACGATGTCGGAATGACCTGAGATTTGGGGTGAAGCCTCTTGAGCAATAAATAAGACCAACCATAGGCTTTTGTTTGAGTTTTGAAGCCGTCTATGGTCCTATCACCAGTAGACTTATTTTTGTCGCGATGTAGATGTCGCGGCTTGTTGTGCGGTCAACCGATGTCCGACTGACTTGAAATTTGACAGGGAACCTCTTGGAGTCATTTTAAATTGATTCATAGGCTTTGTCTTGGAAACCATGGTCCCGGGGAGCTTCGCCACCGAGAAGCTTGATTTGGCTTCCGAGCGTCAAAGTCTGGTCAAATGTTGTCGAAATGACCTAAAACTTGACGTGTAGACCTTTGTAAGCATTTTGAAGCCGTCCATGTGCTCTATCTGATTAGTGATGGCCTCGGTGGTTCTCACCGTCGAGAGGCTTGATTTAGCTGTTCGAGGGTTGATGTAGGGTCAAACGTTGTCGGTTTGACTCGGAACTTGACGTGGAGCCTTTTGGATGTATTTTAAGACCATCCATCGGCTCTGATCGAAGATTTTGTGTCTCCGATGCTTTCTTCGTCGGGAGCTCCTTTTCAGCTGCCAAAGAAGCAAAGTTAGGCCAAATGATTTTGAAATGGCACGAAACTTCTTGTGTACTCCTCTTTTGGCTGTCTTGAAGGACTTGTAGTTTTTGCTTGATTCTGACAAGATTTGATTTTTTGGAAGTGGCATTGCCTATTTATGGCAGGTTGCGACTTCATGTAGCTTTTTGGATCTTGAAGAGGCAAAGTGACATTTTTGTTGTCAACAAATGCCCCCTTGAGGTGCAGCGACGAGTTGCTTAACTTTTGTAGTCGGTGTGCCTCAAAGAGATTTTTTTGAAGGAGAGCTTGTGACTTGACCAAGAGTCTTTGAGCAGTCTTTCTTTTGGTATTGTAGCCTTTTGAGCTTCCAGGGGAATTTTATGGTAGTGAAAGGGATCACATACCATCTCGAGGCAAAGTTTTGAAGATGACATCAGTGATGTGGATTTGGGTTTTGACCTTGTGACCTAACAAGCTGTATGTGGCAGGTTAGGGGGTCGGGTTTGGTTTTGACCGTGTGACCCAACAAGCTGAATGTGGAATGTTGGGGGGTCGATTTTGGTTTTCATCTTGTGACCTAACAGGCTGTATGTGGCAAGTTAGGGGATCAGGTTTTGGTTTTTGGTTTTGGTCTTGTAACCTAACAAGCTGTATGTGGCAAGTTAGGGGACAGGATTTGGTCTGGATTTTTGTGGAATGTCAATTTCAAGATTTTGGCTCAATTTGGTATATGAGGCTGGATGGTTTGGTTTTTGGAAGCTCATGGGGCTTGGAATTCTTTTTTGTATGGTCCAATCAACTCAAAAGAGGCATGGAACCATTTTTGTATGCTCTTGGTAAGAGGGATTTCTCTTTGACTAAAATCCCAATTTTTATTTTAATTTAGTGCCTAGGTGGTCAAACCTGGCTCATATGGGCTAACCCATGGGACCTTAAGCTTTTGAAATGGCTTAGATCTCATATGGTGTCATTTTTTTAAAGAATATCTAAAAATATCTTCTTTGGATAGAGAATATCTAAGAATATCTTTACTTGGAGAGAATCTCTCATGTTCCCTTTATTTTGGGAGAGAATATCTCAAGATATCTTTCTTTGGGAGAGAATATCTCAAATCTCCTATCTTTTGGGAGAAAATCTCTCATTGATTTCTTTTTCGGAGAGAATCCCTCAAGATATCTTTCTTTTGGGAAAGAATCTTTCTAATTTCTTTCTTCTGGTAAGGTTACTAATTAGTAACACTTACATCTTTCTTCTTTCCTTCTTTGGTTTGCTCTCTTCAATAAAAGCAAGGAGGAGGTTGGATCTCTTGTTCTTATTGCTTTCTTTTGCAACAATCCCAATAGGGCTTCAAGACCAAGAGTTCTTATTCTTCAAGATCTTCAAGACTTTTCTTCTTCTTCTCCATCAATGGCTTCAAGTAAGTTCCCTTTTTTAAGAAAACTCCATTGTAGGAAATAGGATGATAGAAAAAGTTCTTTCTTTTTTTTTTGTTTCTTTCTTTTCGTTTTTTTTCTTTTTGTTTTCTTTTTCACGTGCTTTCTTTTTTTTTGCATGTTTTTTTTTTCTTTTTTTTTCATGCTTTTTTTTTGTGGGTCGCACGGATCTGGCCGTACGGCCATTGTGGGCTAGCCCCTTTTTTTTGTTTTCTTTCTCTCCCTTTTTTTTGAGAAAGTTTTTTTTTTCTTTTTTTTTTGTTCTTTTCTTTCTCCTTTTTTTTTGAAAAAGTTTCTTTTTTTCTTCTTCTTTTTTTTCTCTCATCATGATAATGCATTTTTTTGCAAACCAAGATGTTCATGCATGCTTTCTTTTGTAAATTGAATTTGTAGCATGATGTGATAACATACCTGAAAGTTTTTGAAAATTTGGGAATTTGGAGCTCGCAGCGATGTTGAGCCCTTCCTGATTTTGAGGAGACTTTGAGGTTTCGAAAGTTTGGAGTTTCGGAGCTCGCAGCAATGTTAAGCCCATCTTCAAGCTTTCTATTTCTTTCGGAGTAGTTCCTTTTCTTCGGAATTGTCCCGGAATCATGTCAAAATTTCGCCAGATTTTCCTTTAGCGAAATCCTGTCATTTTGATGATTGATCTTTTTCTTTTCCATCCTCTGCAGGTGGTTCCTCCAGAACGAACAAGGGTAAAGAGCCTGCTACCAGCGTACCTCGTTGATCTGCTAGATCTTCTAATCCGGTCGTTCAGCAGGCCTGGGAGAAGGTCCAATATGTTGAGAGAAACTTGGAAGAGTGTGACTCTCTCAACAAAGATGAGATGAGGTAGCGACTGATCACTCTCAAGGGAGAGGGATTCTATAAGATCATGGTAAGCAGTCGTCCATGGTTGATAGACGATCAGAGGGTTTTGCCCAAGTCTACCTTCTTCTTTGGTGATGCAGTCCCTGATGACATGACATACCAGAAAAGATGTTTTCAGTTCTCTTTCACAGCAAAGGGTGAGAAGAAGACCGTTGCTACCCGATCGACATTTAATCGCACCGTCTCAATCATGAGCCTTGCCCCCACGTGCTCTAAGAGGGAAGATCTTCCAAGCTGGGTGAGAATGACAAATGTAATCAAGACCGGGGTTTTGTTGGCGGTTCTCCTTGATATGCGGAGAAGTCGCCTGCTGACATGGACATGTTGATGCTGGCCAGCGGCTACCAGGGCTCTGATTTTCCGTCGATCGATTTGGGACCGGTGGGCCTTGGTATTTTCAGCGGTGACGGCAGCAATTGGGTGAAGTCTTTTCGACTTCATGACCGTTTCAGTGCTGACTCCGAGTGGAAGTCGTGGACTGATCGCGTCCTGCTGATTGGTGGCGCCGTTTTAAAGGAAGCCGGGATTTTTGATGCGGTCCGCGCCTTTAGGGAGACAGTTATCTTTTCCGACGAGGCCTTCATGGCTATGTTGGAGTCATTCCTTCCACAAACCAATACCTTCATTGTGACGAATGGTGAGATTGGTTTCTCTTTAAAGGAGCTGAGAGCCATTACTGGATTGCCCATCCTTGGCAGACTCTATGAGGAGTTTATGCCGATTGACAGCGTCCTTGAGGAGCAGTCTGAGGAGTTCAGGCTTCTGTACTTTCAGCTCGTTGCCTTCTATGACTTTTTGAAGGAAAAGGAGGGCTTGAAAGTTAGATCCAGCAGTTGGAAGAGTTTTAACTCTTCGTCTCTTAACTTCTTTGAAAGTGGGGAGCCTTCTGATAGCATGACCCGGGAAGACAGGGCTAAGGATCCGGGTTCGAAGAAGATTTTGGCTATGCAAGAAGAGTTGAAAGATTTCTGTGCAAGTACAAACGCCATATGTCCTGACATTGCACTGCGGAGAGATCTCGCTGTTTACCTCACTTATTGGCTTGGTGAGGCCGTTTTTGCTGGAGGAGATGGAACGCACATCAGGCCACATTGTGTTTTTTCGGCTTGTCAGATGGCGTTTGAAGAGTAGCTTCCTTTGGTGCCAGCTCTTT
Organism: Litsea cubeba; assembly: GCA_012931725.1. Classification (NCBI taxonomy): domain Eukaryota; kingdom Viridiplantae; phylum Streptophyta; class Magnoliopsida; order Laurales; family Lauraceae; genus Litsea; species Litsea cubeba. The sequence goes on along the minus strand of CM022950.1, from coordinate 48,079,262 downwards.
ACTCCTACTTGTGTACTGAACTGTAGGCTGCTGCTTTTTTGGTTCGGCTTGGGCTCCCTATGAATAGGGTATTTTCAGCCCACATCTTTTATTCGTGGTAAGTGTACCACTGTCCTGGCTTCCACTGGCTGGGTACTACACAGGATGATGATCCTTTGATGATTCGGCTGGCTAAGGGCAAAACCATGCCCGAATCACTTTTGTTTGCCCGCATGAGGATCCGACGATTCAGCGACATCGAGATGGGACAATCTTCAGTGAAGTTTTCTCCGGAGTTGCGGAATAAGGCTTTTGATTTTGGTGCCCCCTGAGACTCTACCAAGGCAGGGTCGGGAAGGCATTACTCCTTGACAAATGCAGAGAAGGAGTGGCTTTTCAGCATATGTGTCGGCACGATGGTGTACCGCAGACATCTTTTCGTCGACATCCAGCCGTATGTGCCTTCTCACTTTGCTTTGCAGTTGGGCTTTTCTCAAGGCGTTGTTGGAGCGCCTTCAAGCATGGTGAAGTGCTTTGGAGGTTTACAGGATGGGATAAACGCATGGGCTTTCTATAGTGCTGAAGACACTACTACCATGATCTCTTATCCTGTGTTGTTGACTTCCCGGACTGCCGGCTTCACGAAGTGGTTCGCGGAGAGCTTTTCGGCATATCGGGGGCTTTCCAAGAAGGAGCTTGATGTGAAGCTGTCATCTGGAGAAGGCCTTGGAAAGTCGGATGGCGTCCGGCGAGAGGAAGTTTGGGCCTTCCTTTCTGGAGAGAAACACAAGATAGGCTTTCTCGGTGACCAGGGCGTCATTGGTTCTGAAGCTGTTCGAGAAATACCTGATGAGGCTTTAGAGCAGCTAGAACAGGAGGAAGTTGAGCTTGATGCTTGGATGCAAGCGGCACAGAGGCAAGCTTCCATGGAGTCTACTGGCAAGAATAGACCATCCAGTGAGGAATCAAGTGGGAGACCTGACTCTAACAGTGGGGTAGGTTCCTCTAAGAAGCGAGCCCGCAGAAGTAAGAGGAAGAGGAGTCATCATCGCAGCAAGGGGCAACATGAAGGTTCTCCTGACATAGAAGTTCCTCTTACTATCAATGAGGAGGTGCCAGGGAATGCTGACGAGCCTCCAGAGAAGAGAAGCCAAGAAGAAGAGACCGTCGGTGAAGTTATGATTCTTCCTCTTTCTCTTTCCATTTCTTTTCATGGGATTTTCCATGTATTGATTTGTTTTCTCCCCCTGTTGCTTCTTTTTTTTTTAGCAGAGGAAGACTTGGCGATGCCTGAAGTTCCAGCCGATGAGGCGGTGACGGATCCGGTTGCGGCACCAGAAAAAGAACCGAGGGACTCTAGAGTGATTCCAGAATCTCCAACTGGTATGACTTCTTTTGCTTTCTTTTTTTTTTTTGTCTGTGACTTGGTTTGCTAACATTTTTCTTGTCAGCTGACTTACCACAGGATTCCGATGACTTTGAACCATCGATGGATGCAAATGTTGACGATGCTTCCGATGAGTTCATGGAGGAAGAGAGTGTTCCACCAGTCGTCGAAGAAGGTATTTTATAGTAATAACTCTGATAATGATTTTTTTAAACAGGATCATATTCATACCTTTTTGTGTTTCTTTGGCAGGTTTTGAAGTGACAGAGGAGAGTCCGTCACTTCCTTCAGAACCAGAGCAAGGGATGCCAGAGGTTGATCCAGAGGTAGAGACTCTTAGGACCAGTTCTGACACTGTTGAGGAGATACCTCGTGCTGAGATTTCTTCCCGAGCAGCTCCAACTGGAAAGAGTTCTTTTGTTACTCTTCCAACGGGTGATGACATGAGCAGCCGACCAACAGAGCGGGGCGAATCTTCAGCTGGGCCATCTCATCTTTTTGCGAAGAAGGTGGTGGTGCCGGTTCTGAGCTCTTGGATTGAGACTCTCCTTTATGGGCACTTGGATGCCGGATTTGGCATGATCCAGCATGTGCAGGAGATTCTCAGTGATGCCGAAGAGGCTGGTCTAGATGTCACAGGTGCCAGGGCGATCATTGATAGGATCATTGCACTGGGTGACAAGTGGTTTGAGACCATGGGTTTTGCTGACGACCAGTTCTTCAAGGAGATGTTCCTGGACCCTACTGATAAGGCTAAGTCTGACCTGAATGAGGCTACACAAAGTAGAAAGCAGATAGTCCGAGAGAAGAACTTAGAAGAGCTAGCCATCATTGGGCTGACACATGAACTTAACATCCTTGATAGGGAGGTCAATGAGGCCAGGAAACGTCTTGAGAATTTAAAGGCACAAGTAGCTGCCAAGTGGGCTGCTATAACAGAGGCTCACGACAGGGAGAGTGCTCTGATTCGCCGGGTTGCAGATGCTGATCGAGTCCTTGAAATGAAGTTTCAAAAGGACAAACAATGGCAAACTGCTCGGGATAAGCTTCCCGGTGTGAAAAAAGGGTTACAGCCCACCCCAGCATCTCATGGCAAGTTCCTAAAGAAGCGTGCCCTGGAAACCCTGATGGCTGAGGCCAAAAGCTTGCTCGAGGAGCTCAAATTTTGGCTGGGAACCATTTTTGGTTGAGCTCCTGATTTTTTGTATAAGAAACTATCCTTCTTTTTTTTTTTTGGTATCACATGTATTTTTTGGTACTCTTTTTTTTGTAGTGCTTGTGAACACTTTTTTTTTGGTACCGCATGTATTTTTTGGTACTCTTTTTTTTTTCCCTACGCTCACGTGAATCTTTTTGTGATGAAAGTAATTGCTAAATGGGATGCTCTTTTTTTTTGTTTTCCCTACGCTCAGTTAAATCCTTTTGTGATTAAAGCAATTGCTAAATGGGATGTTTTTTTTTTGTTTTCCCTACGCTCACTTAAATCTTTTTGTGATGAAAGCAATTGGCAAATGGGATTTGATCAAAAGCTTGTCATTTTGTGAAAATCTTTTGTCAAATGATTGTTTTGGATGGGAGCCAGAAATTTTTTTTTTTGTGGCATGGAAGCCGGTTTTGGCATGAAAGCCAGTTTTGTGGCATTGATAGCCGATTTTGTGGCATTGATAGCCTATTTGGTGGCATCTATAGCCGGTTTTGGTGGCATTGATAGCTGAGTTTTTTTTTTTGAAAACCAATTTTTGATTTATGGCATTGATAGCCGGTTTTGTTTTGTGGCATTGATAGCCGGTTTTGTGGCATTTATAGCCTGTTTTGGTGGCATTTATAGCCGGTTTTGGTGGCATTGATAGCTGAATTTTTTTTTTGAAAACCAAGTTTTGATTTGTGGCATTGATAGCCGTTTTTGTGGCATTGATAGCTTGTTTTGGTGGCATCTATAGCTGGTTTTATGGCATTTATAGCTTGTTTTGGTGGCATCTATAGCCGATTTTGGTTTTCAAAAATGCAAGTATCGACTAAAAGTCGCCTCCCTGCTGAATGGTCTTGCAAGTATCGATGGAATGTCGCATCCTTGCTCATTTGGTTACGAGTATCGATGGAATGTCGCATCCTCACGGATTTGGGTGTAAGTATCGATGGAATGTCGCATCCTTGCTTTTCGAAAATTTTGGTTTTACGGGTACTGACTTGATGTCGTTTCCCCACGATTTTTGAAATTTACGATTTTCTCGAACCTTTGGGTTATGGATATCAACTGAAATGTTGCGTCTCCATGGTTTTTAGGTTTTTTCGAACCTTTGAAATTTGGGTTGTGGATATCAAGTGAAATACTGCATCTCCACGGTTTTTTTTCTTTTATTTTGCAAGTATCGACGAAATGTCGCTTCCCTGCGATTTTGGAAATGTCGAACGTGGTTCGCATGCTTCCAATTTGTGCGAGTATTGACTAAGCGTCGCTTCCCCACAGTTTTTGAAAAACCATTTTTTTTTGTTTAAAGACATGAGGGTCATAAGTTTTGACCTAAAACCATTTTGACGGTAAAAGGCAGGGTGGACTAGGGTGGAAATCCCTGAATTCGGATTTTGTTTCAAACCATGAATTTTGGGTTCAAGGGTTGAAAATTTTGGTCAACTTAGGGAAAGGTTCCTAAACTTGGAATTTTTGAACAATGAAACGGTGAAAGTAAGCATTGTTTGAATTTCTAGAAATTTCAACATTTGATATAAAAATTCTAAAAAGAGTGGGTTTAGCGAGCGAGTACCTGGAAACCGGTTTTGGCCATACAGGCATTGCTCTTACCCAATTGGATAAGTCTTCAAGGGTAGTACCGCTTTAAGAACTTGCCATTGATAGGCGGCATACATCTGTCACCCTCCATGTTTAGGAGTGCGTATGCGCCGTTGGAGAAAACCTTGTCGATGACGTAAGGTCCCTCCCATTTTGGCTCAAATTTGCCTTTGGACTTGTGAGCGAAGACCATTGGTCTTTTTACCTGAGAACCAAGTTACCTTTTTTGTAGGCACGTTGCCTAACCTTTTTGTCGAAAGATCCTACCATGCGTGCTTGGTAAAGTTCAATGCTTTGTCGAGCTTCGAGCCGTCTCTCATCGAGATTGTCCAGCTCATGGAGTCGCAATTTGACATTGCTTTCTTGAGTCATGTCATTTTGCAAGGATACCCTCAAGGAAGGAATTTGTACTTCCAAGGGTACGGCAGCTTCGCATCCATAGACCAAGGAGAATGGTGTGCTATGGGTTGGTCCTCGAACGGTGGTTCGATAGGCCCACAAAGCTTCAGACAGTTTGTCACTCCAGTCTCTTTTGTGACTAGAGACCATTTTCTTGAGGATTTTGCAGAGTGTCTTATTGAAGGCTTCTGCTAATCCATTTGCTGCCGGATTGTATGGAGTCGAATGACAGCTTTGGATTTTGTATTTGTCGCAGAACCTGTAGAATCGATGATCCCGAAATTGTGGTCCGTTATCATGGACGAATCTTTTGGGTATGCCAAAATGACAAATGATGTTAGTGCACATGAACTGAAGGACTGATGAGGTCTTCATTTCGTTAAGCGCAAATGCTTATGACCACTTGGAGAAATAATCCATAGCGGCGAAGATGAAGCGATGACCTTTGCTTGAAGGGGGAGAAATAGGACCTATGATGTCCATACCCCAGGCTTCGAAAGGCCATGAGATCGTTGTAGGATGTAGGATCTTTTGTTGAAAGGTTCGTAGGTGGTTCCTCCATAATATTTTCGGAGGCTTCCAGCTATACGAGACCTTCTGAGGTTTCAATGGCATTTCCAGACCAAGGTTTTGTTCCTTTCCACGAGTCTTCTTGATCGGCAATTCTCTCAAGGTTTGCTACGAGATGATCCCAATCGCCTGTTGAAACCGGGTCGAAGTAGGGTACTCCTTTTGGAAACGAGGATTCTTCCGGGTCAAAAGACCACACGTTTGTGCCATCAGACAATTCCTCTTCATTGTCAGAGAAATCGTACCAATTGGATGAGCTTCCTGGATCTTTGTCAGGTGACTCATCGAAGAGATATCCAGGGAGATCGATGTCTTCATGGACTTGAGATGTTGAGGCTTGGTTAGTAAATTGACTTTTAAGCGTTTGTGTCAACTATTTCAGGGGAGTGTCGGGATCATACCCTAACCTGTGCGAAGACTTTTCTACATAGCCGTAGAGTCTCCAATCTTCCAGCTAGCTTTTGGCCAAGACGGGCCCCAATGGCGTGAGAATACCTCATCCTTCACCCAAACCGACTTGGTTTTTAGCATCATAGCCCATTTTCTTCATAATAGCTTGTGCCACAGAACTATATAAGGATAGTTGAGGCATACCTTCATTTTGGAAAGGTTCAAGCATGGAGTTTGATGAAGAAGCATCCGATCTATGGAAGAAGATCGGCTTTTCCTTTGCTGAAGTTGCTGGAACAACGAAGGAAGCTGACGTAGGATCTTTTATGTCAGAAGTTGTCTCGATTGGAGTAAGAGTAGGCTGAACTTGCTGAGTGTCAGGTTGGTTTGATGATGTGTCGTCTTCTGGCTCTGAATCCGAATCCGTGTCTTGCATGATAGACACGAAAGAGACAACAAATTTGCCCCCAGGCTTTTGCTTCGCCTTCTTCACTTTAGTCGTGATGACCAAAGGCTTTGAAGGTTTGAGGGAGATGATGAAGGGAGTTTGAATGCTCTCTTCAGATTTACCGGATGGTTTGTTTTCTTCCGATGATTGTTGAGGAGCCTTGCCTTTATCTTTCTGGATATTTTCGGCAAAGGGTGTTGTTTGCCTCTCCTCTTCTTCTTTCTCACCTTCATACATCAGTGAGTCTGCGAAGTGGACTTCTTTACCTTTGAAGGGTTTTCTGTCCACAAAGACTCGATGTATCATGCCGTCGTCGCCAGCAAACTTGATGCATTGATGTAGAGTTGAAGGGACAACACCATTCTCGTGGATCCAGGGGCGTCCGAGAAGGATGTTGTAGCATGAAGGGGTTTTTATTGCATACACAGTGACCTCAGAGATAAGATCACCAATTTACAACTTGAACCTAATTTTGCCGATAGGCCTTTGAGTACTCCCATCGTATCCAAAGATAGATACAGATGTGTGGCTTAGCTTGTTGGGTGGGATGATCAACTCTTCGAGAGCCGAAGTGGAGATGAGGTTGAGTGCAGGACCTGGGTCGATCTGAACTCTGTGCATAGGCATTTCCTTGATGTACCCTATGAAGTACAGGGGTCGGTTGTGCCTTGTTTCGCCAAGTAGGAGGTCTTCCTTTGTGAAGGCGATGGTTGCACTGGCTACTTTTGAACCGAGAGGCATTCAATGCATGATCCCTTAGTTTTCTTCTTTTCTCCCTTTGAGGAAGCTTCTGAGTTTTTGACCCGATAGTCCATTTCAATTTGGAGGACTTGCGCGGCATGTTTGTCGATATCCTCATTCAGCTTTTGTAATTCTGAAATGAGATTATCACGAGTATGCGGAGACATTCGCAATAAATGTAGGATGTGCAGACGTGCAGATATGTGCTTGAAGTGTTCAATCAAGTCATACTTGAAAGCCTCCATAGGGCCTGCATGTTCATCATTGTTGCCACTAGGGGCGCTTACAACATCTTTTCCCGAAGGATTTACATATGTAAAGGAAGATTGGTTGTAATTTTTGTGGTAGTCCCGGCCAGGGCGGGTGCCTCTACCAACTTCGAGAGCTTCTTGAGAAGGATCTTCGTTTAGAAGATTATCTTCAAGATCAAGAGGCTGTCGTTTTTCATTTGCTGAGGATATATCTGCAGCAGAGTTGACATCCTCAGTGATTGTGTTGCACGGAGCATTTTCAGGGAACAAGTCCTGAACAGCATCCAGCAACCTTTCTTCTTCGTTGACCAATTCATCGTCCCAAGCATCAATAGCTGGGGATTCTTCAGTCAAGAAGGGTGTGAACTTTGAAGTCACAATCTCAGGAGAAGAAACCTGAGAGGGTGTCATTTCAGTGAAAGTCACGTGAGATGAGGTGGCTCCAGAAGACACAATGCTAGGAGTCGTCGGAGTGTAAGTGATCTCATCAGACAATGGTTCAGAAGAGTTATAATCCCGAATTATCACATTACAGGAAGCTCTAACAGGAGACATTGTCTGATCGGAGTCAGACTCGTCCTCGGATGTAAGAGAATTGTGTATCTATCAATTTTCTCCATTTTCAGGAGTTAAGGGAGGATGTACCTGATGGTCTTCAGGGACTTCAAGCTCTGGATTGCAAGGAAGCTCGTTGACGCGGTCTTACTCTTGTTCTAGAGTGAGATGCTGCAAGATCCTTGCATATTCTTCAAGATCAGGCATGGGAGCCAGATCTTCTTCTTCGTCTGCTCTTTGTGGCTCAACATTGTTGATTTCCACTGGAGTAATGAGGGGTGCTGGTTCAACAACATTTTCTTATACAGCCTCTTGGTCTTCTTCATCATCAGACCAGGATCCTTGTGGCTGTAGGGGGTTATACCAGATTACTGGCATAAGATGAATCTCAGGAACCCATTCTTCATCGGAGAGATATTCTCCTGTTTCAAGGGACTCCTCCCACTCGTCGGTGTAGCTGGATTCGAATCCATCATCGGTGTCGCTGGACTCGTATCCATCAATGGAGAATCCAACTACTGAATTACAAGAGTATGATGCCCCCTGCGTGGCTTCTTTGAATTAAGGTGGCATGAAATCACTAAGAGTGAATTTTCTTACCCCCTTTGAAGTCTCTGGAAGGGACATTTTTGTTGCATCTAGTGAAGCGGTAGAGGATGCCTCTGCCTTTTCTTGGACTTCTTGTTTTGGCTGGGTCTTCTCTTGCCGTTTGAGCTTGAGGAGATGTTTCCTAGCCTACCTTCGCTGCTGAGCTATAGGCTTTGTTTTCACGACCTCCCAATTTTCATCTTCCAGGAGATCGGGATGTACCCATATGGGTTGTTCATCTGGTGTCGGGTAAGGAACCAGTTCCTCGGACGCTTGGATTGAGTTTATCACCTTGAAGGAAGTAGTGATCTTCTTCTTCGGTGATTTTGATTTTTGTCCACATGTCACCATGTTGACGGAGGCAGACCCATAGTCTTTGTCAAAGGTGATGACTCCGTTTTTCCATATCTCGTTTATTTTCTCCCTCACAACGAAGCATTGATTGAGAGGATGCGAGATCATCTGATGGTATGAACAGTACCGAGGATCATTGGTTTTGGCAACATCACCCGGTCTTTTTGGTTCAGGCAAGGTGAGCTTGCCGTTTGCCACAAGAGCCCCGAAGATTTCATCAACATCTTCATCAAATGGGTATTTCTTCTCTACTTGTTCTTTGAAGGCATCTGAGAGTTCAGGTCTCTTACCAGCAGCTTTGTTTTCAGCTTTCTTTGGTGGCTGAGGAGCTGACTTGGTCTGCACATTGAGGACCTCTTTCTTCTTTGGTTTAGAGGTTGCAATGGCGGTTGGCTCTTTTCTTGATGATTTCTTACTGTTGAGGTCTTTAATCACCGTTTCAGCTTCCATGGAAGCTTCTAGGAGTTCTCCCAGGTTTTTTGATTTGTTGCCGATGATCATGGAGCGGATTCTGGCTCTCATGTTGTTTCGGTAGATGTCGACTAGCGACGCTTGTGGCAGTACATCAGAGCATTTGTACGCCATTGCTTTCCACTTGTGAATGAAGTCATATGTTGACTCATTCTCCCCCTGTTTTAGGCTACACAGCTGAGCCATAGTAACGGGATGATCTCACCTTTGAAGTGAGTCAAGAAGCGTGTCTCTAGCATGGCCCAATTTTGGATGGAGTCCTCCGGCAGAGTGGAGTAACAATCGAAGGCCGTACCTTTTAGGGTACTCGCAAAGAGGCGGATCTTGAGTGCATCTTGATCCGTGATAGCTCCCATCAAGATCTTGAAGTGGATGACGTGCTGTCTGGTTGATCCTTTCCCCGTATATGTTTGGAGAGTAGGATGCTTGAATTTTGTAGGGAACGGGACCGAGTCCATCCATAAGGGATATGGTGGCTTGATCCCTTGCTCCTTGAGTATATCCTCTTCTTTTGCTTTTGTGAGGATACTGTCTACGTCCTTTTTTGTAAGGGCACGTGACTCATTTTCTTCCCTATTTACCTCATCGTCTTGATGATTCGGAGGAGGTTCATTGTTCGCCTGATTTTGGAAGGCGAGGAGAAGGTTTTCCATCAGAGTTTCAATCCTCTGTTGGCCTTGTTCCAACTGCTGGATGCGTGTGATCGCGTCATCTTGAGGTGGATTGCGGGGTGGTGGCTCAGAATTTGTAGCCAAGACGTTCATCCTTCGAGATTCGAACGAAGAAACTATCCTGGTGACTGAGCTGGGGCTCATTCTTTTTTATGAAGAGCTTGAGGAAGGATCACTCTGCCGTCCTTTGCTTGAAGGAGCAGGGGATTCTTCTGAGTGTCTTCTTGTCTTGGAGACGCTGCGGGTCACCGGACGTCGGACATGAATTTTTTTGTTGCCGACTTTTGACGTCTGCTGGTTTTTCCAACCATATCAAGGGCAGCAACTTGGTTGGGTCTTTCTTTTTCGACCCATTTGTGAGAGACTTGAAGTGTAGGAGGCTGGGTCCTTTGCTTCTCTAGTCTCTTTTGTCGATACGATGCGCGACGGCGTATACGACGAGCAATTTGAGCTTCGGTCAGCTCTAGCTGGGCTTTGACGATGAAGGATGTGCTCCCTCGGGCGCAGCATCCAAGCCTGTCTTCTTTGTAGCTGGGCAAGGACAGGATACGAACCCGGTCCTTCGCCTGTTGCAGCGAAGCTTTGAATTTTTCAAGTTCGGCCCCTACAGAGATGAAGGGTCGAACTGCAGGATTGTAGGCCTTAGCAGGTGTCTGCAGAGGCCTTGTGATGCATGATCTGATTTTGGGCTTGTAGGAACAAGCCGACTCATGCTAGGTTGACTTGGGAGTCAGGTTGGAGATGAGTCTCTCCTCTTTCATGTAAGCAAGAGGGTAGAATTGGTTCTCCTTGAGTGGGGGCAGGTATGCCGGCTTGGTAGATGTTTGGGACCTTCTTTGTTTTTGTGAAGGTCTTGGGGACCAAGTCTTAGGATAGACCCGATCGTTTGCGGGTCGAGGCTTCGTGGGGGTGCCACGGGCTTCGGGCCTTCTGGTGCTCACCTTTGGTGTCACGGTAGTGACACGTTGAGAGGCGACCTTCTGCTTCTTGGAAGGAGCAGTTTGTTCTTTGGGAAGTGGGAATGGTCCCAGCGTCCCAAAGACAATAGTCCAGGGAGTCGAGGTCGACCCGGAGTTCAGAGAGTTGCCGAGGGAGTTGACGCTTCGGCAGCTGATGGGGTGCTTGTAGGTGTGCGTGGTTTGCTTCTGTTAAAGCATGAGCTGGTGCTTGCTCTCGTCGAAAGTAATGGTAAGCGATGCTGCCGTTGTTAGTTTTCGAAAAAAAACTCTGAAACAAGACCACATCCATTAGTAATCACAAGAATATTGATCATAAATGGGAAGTTCTATGGTTTTGTCTTTTCAAATCGCTTGAGGGAGATGACCCAAGCAATATGAAGAAGGCAAAAAGCCATAGAGGGTACAATTGTTTTGATCACAGGTATGGTAAGCCCAGAATGAGCGTTCCAATGACTGCTAGAAGCAATTGTGAACCTAAATTCGACTTATCGAGAAGCAAAGCTTGCTCGATGTAAGAAGAATATAAGTTTGGAGTTACAAATGTGCCCGTCGCGAATACAGTAGACCCAGAAAGGGCGTACTACTACCGCTAGACACAAATGTTTTGAGACCGCATCCATTAGATGAGATTCTCGGTTTTGAAAGGCCAAGATTGGATTCATAAAAGAGAGCAGATGGTATTCCGATCCAAATACGGTCTCAACGATTTCCGCGAGCGCCAGTACTCAGAAGGAAATGAACTATAATTTCTCAGTTCTGAATCCAAAAATGACGAGTTTTTTTTTTTTGAAAGGCTAAGATCGGGTTCATCAAAGAGAGCAAAATGCATTCCAATCTGAACACGGGTTCAACGATTTCCGCGAGCGCCAGTGTTCAGAAAGGAGGAGACCAAAATTTCTCTAATATGAACCCAAAAATGGCGGAAGTTTTTTTTTTAATATTTTTTTTTTTGAAAAAAACTTTTTTTTAAGATTTTTTTTTAATTTCTTTAATTTATTTATTTTAATTTTTTTTTTAAGATTTTTTTTTGAATTTTTTTTATTTTTTAATTTTTATTTTGAAGATTTTTTTTATTTAAAAGACGAGAGAGTACACATAGGCCTCCTAACCCAGTCTTATGAAATCTCGATTGATAGAATTGCCCCCAGGTAAGGGTAGGATTACTTAATGAACCCGTTTGGAGAACCCTTGCCTAGAACAATCAAGCTGTCTCCACACTCTGGACAAGGCTTTTCTTGAATCAACCGTGATCCAAGAACGCAGTTCGTTTAACCTTAGTGGTCTATGTCTTTTTTGTTTTTTTTTTTACTTTTATTTTTTTTTAGATTTTTAATGAACTCATCGAAGAGAAACGATGGCCCAAAACCTTAGTCGAACAGGCTCAACAATTTTGCAAGCACGGTGAACGATAGGAAAGGATCAAGGTTTCTCAATTTTTAATCCAAACTGAAAAATCTGATTTATATATATATCTATATAATATGGCAAATCAGGTATTGAATCCTGAGACATTTTAAGCCCTTGGATCTATGTATATAAACCCAAGGGATATATTTGAACCCTTGGGTTTAAGAAGGGAATACAAAAGGGGGCAGCAAGTTAGAATTATTTACAGGTATTGCCATCTCTTTTTCATTCAAAAGAAAATGGGCTAAAAGTTGGAGAGATTTACAAGTTTTTGCCATCCCCATCAAAAGCAAAAAGGCTTAGCAAGTTTGAGTTATTTATGGTTATTGCCATCCCTTCTTCATTTTTTTTTTAAAAAAACCACTACTTCATTGATTATGAGATGGGACCAAGATAAGAAGATGAGATAAGCAAATTGGGTTAAAGATTTCAGGAATGAATGGAATTATATCATTTGGCAATCAATTGGATTTTTTTTGGTGGAATCTATTTTATGGTTGGACTTGCTTTCGAGACGCATGGAACCTAGGTTTGGTCGGTCTGAGGCATATCCAGGTCCGGTGGTGCGTCGTGCCCTCAGGCACCGGAAATTTCTAGTATATCTATATAATATGGCAACTCAGGTATTGAATCCTGAGACATTTTAAGCCCTTGGATCTATGTATATAAATCCAAGGGATATTTTGAACCCTTGGATTTAAGAGGGGAATACAAAAGGGGGCAGCAAGTTAGAATTATTTACAGGTATTGCCATCTCTTTTTCATTCAAAAGAAAATGGGCTAAAAGTTGGTGAGATTTACAAGTTTTTGCCATCCCCATCAAAAGCAAAAAGGCTCAGCAAGTTTGAGTTATTTACGATTATTGCCATCCCTTCTTCATTTTTTTTTAAAAAAACACTACTTCATTGATTATGAGATGGGACCAAGATAAGAAGATGAGATGAGCAAATCGGGTTAAAGATTTCATGAATGAATGGAATTATATCATTTGGCAATCAATTGGATTTTTTTTGGTGGAATCCATTTTATGGTTGGCTTGCTTTCGAGACGCATGGAACCTAAGTTCGGTCGGTCTGAGGCATATCCAGGTCTGGTGGTGCATCGTGCCTTCAGGCACGGGAAATTTCTAGTCTATATAATATGGCAGCTCAGGTTTTGAATCCTGGGACATTTTAGACCCTTGGATCTATGTACATAAATCCAAGGGATATTTTGGACCCTTGGATTTAAGAGGGGAATGCAAAAGGGGGCAGCAAGATAGAGTTATTTACAGGTATTGCCATCCCTTTTTCATTTAAAAGAAAATGGGCTAAAAGTTGGATAAATTTACAAGTTTTTGCCATCCTCATCAAAAGCAAAAAGGGTCAGCAAGTTTGAGTTATTTATAGGTATTGCCATCCCTTCTTCATTTAAAAAAGAAAGCATTACTTCATTGATGATGAGATGGGACCAAGATAAGAAGATGAGATGAGCAAATTAGGTGAAAGATTTCATGAATGAATGGAATTATATCATTTGGCAATCAATTGGATTTTTTTTGGTGGAATCCATTTTATGGTTGGACTTGCTTTCGAGACCCATGGAACCTAGGTTCGGTCGGTCTGAGGCATATCTAGGTCCGGTGGTGCATCGTGCCTTCAGGCATGGGAAATTTCTAGTATATATATATTTTAGATCTTTAATGAACTCATCGAAGAGAAACGATGGCCCAAAACCTTAGTCGAACAGGCTCAACATTTCTGCAAGCACGATGAACGATAGGAAAGGATCAAGGTTTTCCAATTTTGAATCCAAACTGAAAAATCTGATTTTATATATATATATATTTAGATCTTTAATGAACTCATCGAAGAGAAACGACGGCCCAAAACCTTAATCGATTAGGCTCAACATTTCTGCAAGCACGATGAACGATAGGAAAGGATCAAGGTTTCTCAATTTTGAATCCAAAATGAAAAATCTGATTTTTTGTTTTTTGTTTTTTTTTTACTTTTATTTTTTTTTAGATTTTTAATGAACACATCGAAGAGAAACGATGGCCCAAAACCTTAGTCGAACATGCTCAACATTTCTGCAAGCGCGATGAACGATAGGAAAGGATCAAGGTTTCTCAATTTTGAATCCAAAATGAGAAATCTGATTTTTTTTTTTAGATTTTTAATGAACTCATCGAAGAGAAACGATGGCCCAAAACCTTAGTCGAACAGGCTCAACATTTCTGCAAGCACGATGAACGATAGGAAATGATCAAGGTTTCTCAATTTTGAATCCAAAATGAAAAATCTGATTTTTTTTTTAGAAAAGAGAAAGAGTGGAAATAAATTCAAAGAATTAGAAATTTCCAAAAATCTCTTCTCATTTTTTTTAGATGCAGGACTCGACATAGGCCACCAATTACAAAGTAGCCAAGGAATCAAGAAAAGAAGTATAAGCATAGAGCAAAAGATATGATATGCAAATATTTCATTTCTAGCATCGTGTTCTCAAATGAACGAGTCCCACCAGGTGTGCCAGCTTGATGGACAGCGCTTCAATTACCCGGTTCTACCGAGGTCGGCGGACGTGGGAGTCCGTTTGGGTCCGACCCTTTCGTAACCGGGGGGCAGAGGCCTGCATCAACGTTTTTTTGTGTGGGTGTGCCAGATTTTATATTTTACTTCGAATTACAAGTGGTGATCCGGAGATCAACCTTCGCAAGTAAAACGGAAATCAACTTCTTTCAAGTTTTCCATTGCACATATATTTAAGAAAAGAGACATTTTTCTTGATTTGCCGTGAAAGGTGATTTTTTGACATTTATAGCCGATTTTGGCGTTTATAGCCGATTTTTGGCGTTTGTAGCCGATTTACAATTCTTATCAATAATGAAAGACAAGAGTTGTGATTTTTGTCTCTTTTAGAAAAATACAACTACAATGAAAAGCAAGAAAAGGAGGATCTAACTTCTCAGGAGATTGTGGGGGACTCGTTCAGATTGTCGGTCGCAAGCCATATGTGGACTTTGCCATCATCCATGCAGATGAGAACAGAGGATGCTCTTGATTCACTTGGCTTGGCTATAACCTCAGGTTTTTAGAGGACAAAGACTAAAAGGAGGTCCTATGTCCAATAAAAAACTAAGTAGACGGGTCGAAAAGCCACGTCTAAGCCATTGGAGGCTGAAGGAGACGGCAAGGACCTTGGGGGGGGTACCCCCCAAGGGACTTTTGTCAACATGTAGTGGTGGCCGGTGCTGAACTTTCGCAGACTTTTCTCTCTTTCTTTCTCTGGATTTCTGTACTTTTTTCTGATCTGGGATCTGTCTTGTTTTTCCGATCTGGGTTCCTTTGGAGTGCTCTCTTATTTATAGGCTCTTGGTAGCCATTTAGGAGAGTTTATGAGCTTTTATTGTCATTAAGCTGCATAATGGGAGGAGTTACAGGATTTAATTCCTTTATTTTGTAACTCCTTTTTCTTGGCTTCTGATTGGCCGGTGGAGATTAAGGGCATTTAATAGCCTTTAATCGCCATGATGGGAGGAGTTTCATGGTTCAAATGTCATGAATCTCTTGACTTGTAACTCCCATTTGCTTGCTTCTGATTGGGCCATCCAAAGAAATGAATTAATGACTGCAATAAAGCTAGTCAATTAATCGCATTAAGTGGTCGCCGAGTAGTTGAAGAGTCGCGGGCCATGCCGCGTCTTTTGGGATTCTTCTGGCGATGATCATCGATGGATCTTCATGTAGATAGACATCGGATGACCATGTAACTTCAAGTGCTGGTTGCCAACAGCGGGTCGGTGCCATCTGTCCTGTCGATTTCTTGATCGGTCGGGTAGAAAGTACACTTTTTTTGGTTGACCAGTTGGCGATCAATGTTGATTTTGATACTCTTGATGATTGACCCATGATTTTGACGGATGTCAAAGGATTTGGTGTCTCAAAAGTATGAATTTTGGAAAATCCCAGAAGTCGGACGCTTCGAATCGCGAAAAAATGATGAAAAACGGGGTTTTCGGGGCCCACCCGGCGATCCCGGGCCCCATGGTCGGCGGCGACCCTGGGGGGTTTTCCCCCCTTTTGTCCCGTTTTGCGTCCGTTTTTGATGTTTTTCAATTTTTTTTTCTTCTGTGTTTTTTTCTTGACATTCTTGATCATTTATTGGCTTGATTTTCCTGTAGAAAACCTGATGAGAATCCTTACATTTTGGTTTGCAAAGTTTCTAATTTTCCGAGAAAGCCGAAGACTTTGTCGCACAGAGCTGCTGATTTTCCGTCAGAAGCTGAAATTGGGTCAAACGATGTCGGAATGACCTGAAATTTGGGGTGAAGCCTCCTGAGCAATAAATAAGACCAACCATAGGATTTTGTTTGAGTTTTGAAACCGTCTGGGGTCCTATCACCAGTAGACTTATTTTTGTCGCGATGAAGATGTCGCGGCTTGATGTGCGGTCAACCGATGTCCGATTGACTTGAAATTTGACAAGGAACCTATTGGAGTCATTTTAAGATGATCCATAGGCTCTGTCTTGGAAACCATGGTCCCGGGGAGCTTCGCCACCGAGAGGCCTGATTTGGCTTCCGAGCGTCAAAGTCTGGTCAAATGTTGTCGAAATGACCTGAAACTTGACGTGTAGCCCTTTGTAAGCATTTTGAAGCCGTCCATGTGCTCTAACTGATGAGTGATGGCCTCGGTGGTTTTTGCCACCGAGAGGCTTGATTTAGCTGTTCGAGGGTTGATGAACGTTGTCGGTTTGACTCGGAACTTGACGTGGAGCCTTTTGGATGTATTATGAGACCATCCATCGACTTTGATCGAAGATTTTGTGTCTCCGATGCTTTCGCCGCCGGGAGCTCCTTTTCAGCTGCCGGAGAAGCGAAGTTAGGCCAAAGATTTTGAAATGGCTCGAAACTTCTTGTGTACTCTTCTTTTGGCTGTCTTAAAGGACTTGCAGTTTTTGTTTGATTCTGACAAGATTTGATTTTTTGGAAGTGGCATTGCCTATTTATTGCAGGTTGCGACTTCATGTAGCTTTTTGGATCTTGAAGAGGCAAAGTGACATTTTTGGTGTCAACAGTCACAGGCAGAAAACACAGAGAACACAATCATGCAGAATCAGTTCCAACAATTGATGCAGGCTATGTTAGATCAACAAAGACAGGCAAATGAGAACTCGGCAAGGTTATAGGCTCAAGGAGATGAGACACAGGCCAGATTGCAAGAGCAAATGGCCAAGAAGGATGAAGACCATGCAAGAGACATGGTACAAATACAGAGACAGTTGTTGGAGGTGTTAGAGAGGAGACCGAAACCAATTCCAGCAGCAGCACCGGGTGTGGTCACCAACAGGCAGAATGATCCCAATGTGTTATATGAGCGCTTCAGGAAGAGAGGCCCAAAGGAGTTCATTGGGACAGAAGATTCATTGACTGCAAACGATTGGCTTGAACACACAGAGAACATATTTGAAATCTTCACGTGTACGGGCAAAGCGCGGGTGCAACTTGCAGCATCTATGTTCACGGGCTTCGTAGATATATGGTGGAAGACCATTAAGGCAGAGTACAGAACAATAGCTGATGCAGAGGCATGGACTAACTTCGAGAAGTAGTTTGGAGACAAATATGTACCAGCTCATGTGAAAAGGCAAAAGGCAGCCGAGTTTTAGCAACTCATGCAAGGAAATATGACAGTCTTCGAATATCTCACCAAGTTCGAGAGATTATCTCGATATGCTCCAGAATTGGTAGATACAGTGGAGAAAAAGATAGTAAAGTTCCTTGAGGGACTTCATCCGAATATTGAGAAGGATGCTACCGGGATTACACCACCTACAACATTTGAAGAAGCTGTCAGAAGAGCTTACAAGTTTGAGAACTTCCACATCAAGATTCTCAGAGTCCAAGGAAGAAGTTAGGGCCAGCAGTAGAACAACCAGCAAAGGAATCACCAAAACAACAAGAGACAGAGGCAGGAACAGAATGTACAAAATTCGGTGGTTTGCATCCACTGTGGGAAGAATCATGGGACTGCCCAATGCCTTACCATCACGGGGGCTTGTTTAGATGTGGTTCAATGAACTATTAGATGAAGGATTGCCCAAGGCCAGATAGATACAATCAGCAACAACAAGCAGCACAGCGTCCAGTACAGCCTTAGAATGCACTAGTGGTTCAAAATCAAACTAGGCCACTACAACAGCAGGCACCACAACAACAGTTCAAACCACAGCAACAACAACAACAGGCTCGTCAGCAAGGGCAGAATCATAATCAAAATCAGCGTCCTCAGCAAAATAGAAATGTACAACAAGGCAGACAGCAACAAGTCTAGAACAGGCCACCACAGCGGGCATAACTTTATGCTATCAAGAGGGCTGATGGAGAGGCGGCAGGCAATGTAGTGGAATGTACACTTCTCGTTTATGGATTTGAGGCCGGGGTTCTGTTTGACCCTGGCTCAACCCATTCATTTATGTATCCAAGATTTGCTAAGTTGATTGATATGCATGCTAGAGAGTTGGATTTCATTTTGACTGTGACTACCCCATTAGGTAAAGAAGTTATTTGTAGGACTTTTTACCCTAGTCGTTCAGTCAAAATAGGAGAAGCAATATTGCTAGCAGATCTTATTTTATTGGAGATGTATGATTTTGATGTCATCCTAGGGATGGATTGGTTAGTAAGATACCATGCTACCATGGATTGTTTTCATAAGACTCTCACCTTTAAATTAGAGGAGACCCAAGCAGGGGTGTTATTTTAGGGAGAGAGGAGTAATCCTAGTGCAGGGTTTATTTCAGCGTTGAAGGCTGATAGACTTCTGAAAAGTGGTTGTGAGGTCTATTTGGCATTTATCACAGAGGATAAACGGACCAAAGGGGTGGAGGAGATCCCTATTTTTTTTGGAATTCCAGATGTTTTTCCGGAGGAGATTCAAGGATTGCCACCCATCAGAGAGATAGACTCTACTATTGAGTTGTTACCGGGGACCGCTCCGATATCTATTGCACCTTACAGAATGGCTCTGGCAGAATTGAGAGAATTGAAGACACAGTTACAAGAATTATTGGACAAAGGTTTTGTGAGACCTAGCATTTCACTGTGGGGAGCTCCAGTTCTGTTTGTGAAGAAGAAAGATGGTTCTATGAGAATGTGCATTGATTACCGAAGATTGAACCAAGTGACCATCAAGAACAAGTATCTTTTGCCAAGGATAGATGAGCTGTTTGATTAGTTGCCAGGAGCTACTTACTTTTCGAAGATCGACTTGAGGTCCGGTTATCATCAGCTGAGAGTTAGAGACTCGAATGTACCGAAAACAGCTTTTCAGACAAGATATGGACACTGAGTTCCTAGTGCTGCCATTCGGTTTGACAAATGCACCAGCAGTGTTCATGGCATTGATGAACAAGATATTTACAGAGTATTGGGATCAATTCACAGTGGTGTTCATCGATGATATCTTAGTGTATTCCAAGACCAAAGTAGAGCAGGAAGAGCACTTGAGGATAACACTTCAGCTTCTGAGAGAGAATCAGTTGTTTGCAAAGCTCAATAAGTGTGAATTTTGGTTGGACCAAGTCACATTTTTGGGTCATATTATCTCCAAGGAAGGATTATTAGTGGACCAGTTCAAGATTGAAGCGGTTATGAATTGGGAAAGACCGAAGAATGCATCAGCAATCATGAGTTTTCTCGGATTGGTAGGGTATTACCGAAGGTTTGTACAAGGTTTTTCATCAATTACGTCACCTTTGACAAAGTTGACAAGGAAAAATGCACCATATGTATGGATAGATAAATGTGAAGCTAGTTTCCAAGAGCTGAAGAAGAAATTTACTACAGCTCCAGTCCTTACTTTGCCATCCGGAAGTGGTGATTTCACCATTTTTACCAATGCTTCGAATGTTGGACTTGGATGTGTTTTGATGCAAGATGGAAAGGTAGTTGCATATGGATCCTGGCAGTTGAAAGAGCATGAGAAGAACTATGCAATACATGATCTTGAGTTGGCAGCGGTTGCTTTAGCATTGAAGATGTGGAGACATTACCTCTATGGAGAGAAATTTGAGGTTCACTTCGATCACCGCAATCTACAATATTTGTTTTCTCAGAAGGAGTTGAACATGAGGCAGAGAAGATGGATGGAATATATCAAGGACTATGATTTTCCAATCAAGTATCACCCCAGGAAAACGAATGTAGTTGTAGATGCCTTGAGTAGAAAGTCAGTTAGCATGGCAGGTCTCCGGGGAACTTA
Source organism: Litsea cubeba (assembly GCA_012931725.1). Taxonomy (NCBI): domain Eukaryota; kingdom Viridiplantae; phylum Streptophyta; class Magnoliopsida; order Laurales; family Lauraceae; genus Litsea; species Litsea cubeba. Next base: position 48,059,061 of record CM022950.1, on the reverse strand, counting down.
TGTTATGCAACAGTTAGAAGAGTTGGGAGTAGATCTACGGCCATTAAGGAAGGGTGTCATGTTAGCAAACATGTCAGTGTCAGAGCCCTCCTTCATTCAGAATATCAAAGAGAATCAGTTGCAAGACCCAGAGTTGGCCAGAGTTGCAGAACATATAGCACGGATTTTTGCATTGTGGATGGAGTTTTATACTACCGAGACCATCTATGTATGCCTAACATAGAGGACTTGAGAAATGATATCATGACAGAGGCTCACAATATGAAGTATTCTATGCATCCAGGCAGCACGAAGATGTATCAGAACTTGAAGGGCGGATTTTGGTGGAATAACATGAAGAGAGAAATTGCAGCATTTGTCTCCCGGTGTATGACATGTCAGTTGATAAAGGTAGAGCATCAGAGGCCTCCAGGGTTGTTACAACCATTAGAGATCCCAGAATGGAAGTGGGAGCACATTACCATGGACTTTATTTTAGGGATTATCGAAGACTAGCAGAGGCGATGATGCTATTTGGGTCATTGTGGACCGTCTCACCAAGTCAGCTCATTTTCTTCCAATGAGGACTGGGAAGAAGATGCATATGTTACCTTTGGCTCAGCTGTTTGTCAATGAGATTGTCAGTCGACAAGGACAACCAGTTTCCATCACATCTGATAGGGACAGCAGATTCGTCTTGAGATTTTGGAAAACATTGCATCAGTCTATGGGTACGAAGTTACATTTTAGCACAACTTATCACCCACAGACAGATGGTCAATCAGAGAGGACAATTCAGACACTTGAGGATATGCTCCGAGATTGTGTGTTAGACTTCAAGACTCAGTGGGATGAAGCCTTACTGTTGTGTGAGTTTGCTTACAACAACAGTTTCCACTCGAGTATCGGAATGACGCCTTTTGAGGCTTTGTATGGCAGAAGGTGTAGGCCACCTGTTTGTTAGGAAGAAGTTGGACCGACTATGGTTAGTGAGACAAGTGACAAGGTCAAATTGATTCAAGAACGTCTGAAAGTAGCCCGGAGTAGACAGAAGAGTTATGCAGATTCTCACCGAAGAGATTTACAGTTCAAGGAAGGAGATAAGGTTTTCTTGGAAGTGTCACTTACTCGTGGAACTTTGAGGTTTGGACGGAAGGGCAAGTTATCTCGAAGACACATTGGACCGTATGACATTGTGAGTAAGATTGGTGAAGTGGCTTACCGATTAGCCTTACCGCCTGAACTCTTTGGCGTACACAATGTCTTCCATGTGTCAATGTTGAAGAAGTACATCCCCGATAGATTGCATATACTCCGCTATGAGCCGTTGGAAATCCGAGAAGATGCTACATATGTGGAAAAGCCTAAGTAGATTATTGATACCAAGGAACAAGAGTTGAGGACACGGACACTTCATTGAGTCAAAGTACTTTGGGAGAATCATGGACCGGAAGAAGCAACATGGGAATTACAGGATCAAGTTCAGAGGAAATATCCGCACTACTACCGGAAGTGAGTTTTATTTCATTTGGAGGACCAAATGTCCTAAGGGGTGGAGGATGTAAGACCCCGACCCGAGAGACCTTGATTAGTGTTAATTAAGTGGTGTTTTAGCTCTAAGTGTGTTTAGTGGATTTTGGTTTAGTTTTGGGTTAGAATAGCATTTTAAATAGCTCTGGGAATTTTTGAGAGCCTTCTTGGTTTGATGGGACCCTTTGGGGGTTCTTGTTACGATTTTGTGTGAGCTTGGGAGTTTATTCTTGATTTCCTAAAATTCATGTTTTAATCCCGTCTAACTCTCCTTGTTTATCTTTTCAACTCTCATGTTGACCCGGTTCTCGTTTGAAACTCCTAAACCTGACTTTCCCTAATTTAAGGGCAAAATAGTCTTTTTACCCAAAATCTGGATACTATTTTCAATGTTACCAAAACCCGCAAAACATATACTTTTTGGAAACTAGAAATTTCGTCGAACAACTTTGTCTTCTTCGTCGAGATCATTTGAAGCCTCAAAATCCATGTTTTTAGTTCGACTAGTACCTTAAGTTGTGGGACCCACTTCACTTTGACTATATAAGGGAACCCTTTTCTCTCTTCTCTTCTTCTTTGCCCTAATTACTGTTCTAAGAGAGGAATCTCAGCAGCCACCATTGCCTCCTTCTTCTTCTTTCTTCCTTCTTCTCAAACCACCACCAACCCTTGCCAAATCAAGAGAGAAACTTCATAATCATCATCCTCTCCTCAAGAGCTTCCATTTGGTACCATTTGTGGAGGGATCCATCGACCTTGAACTTTTCCTTGAGCTAGCCTTGTTCATTTGAAGAACTTATAAGTAAGAAATCCCTTCCAGCTCCTATATTCTTGTTTATTAAGCCCTTGAGACTCAATATTTTCATTATTGGAAGTTTTCCCTTTGTTTTGATTTGGTTTTGATATTTTAGGGTTGTTTTTGGGGGTTTTTAATTAGATTGGTGATTTTGTCTTGGGGAGAGATTAGAGATTGGATTTGCTAGCTTTGGACCTAAGGCAAGTGGATGGAATGGTTTTCTTAATGTTAATCATATTTTATGCATATGCTTTGTTTTCATTAATGATTTCTATTGTTTATATCTTGTTTCATGACTTGTTTTATAATGATTTTGAAATACATTTCTTAATGTATTTTCTAGCTCACTAATCTCTTAGAAATGTTGCCTTAAATGTGTTTAACTTGAATGGCCATATATGGATGATTTGATGGTAGAGTAGATGAGGTTGAGTGGTGGTTTTGTAGTGATGAATTAGGAGTGTTGATTGATGAAATGGAGGAGCTTTTATCTCACTTTATTATAGGGATCTTACCCTTGAAAATGAGGAGTGTTTGAAGAAAGAAGGGACTGAAAACAGCTTCAGAATTCATCATCCGCAGCAACGTCGATCAACTGTTGGTCAGCTTGTCGGCTAACCCACAGCCAACCGACATGGGACCAACACCCTCTCGGTTCCAATTCTAGAGAACTGCATATTTATGTTATTTTTGATACTGAAGTGTCGGCTAACCGACAGGTGACGGACATCAGTTCGGTCCCAATTCCAGAAAGCAGATTTCAATCAGGAGATCTGTCGGTCAGCTGTCGGCTGACCGAACTTCACAGTTCGGTCGACCGACAGATCTCTCGGTCCCAATTCCAGAGAGCTGTTTATCTTCTGATGAGTGTGGACCTGATGGTCAGCATCGGCCAGCTATCGGTCAGCTGTCGGCTAACCAACAACCCCAGTTCGGCCAACCGACAGGTAACAGAGGAGCTGACCGAACTCCAATCTTAATTGATTCTTTTTGGAAGAACTATATGGAACTATATTGATAAAGAAACCTCATCATCTTGATCTTATTAAGGTCTTTTAAGACTTGCAATGTAAGTAAGGATCTGGAATGTCTTTAATTCTCATGGAGTACCAAATATGTAATAATTCGACATAAGGGACCCTACTCACATTGTTTCAAATCTTGAATCTTCAACACTTGGCCCGGAGATTTATAGAATCCATTTGTACTTGATTTTACTGGATTTCACTTATACATTTCAAGTTTCATGTCTTGTAATTAGTCTTGCCCTGAATATTGTTTTTAGCAATTTTGCTATCTCATTTATACCCGACCTGATATTGATGTGCTTTTGTGCCTATGGGCACCCCGTCCCGTCATATGTATCTATTTGTTTTGATTTCTTGAATGTGACCTATGAGTCGGCACCACTAAGCTTGGACGACCTTGTTAGTTTCATCCAATGACTTGGAGATCCCCTCCCGTCCCGCCAGCTACAGCCTGGATCTCGCAGAGTATATACCTGATTCGCTATTGTGGTCCCACAGAGTATATATGTATATTATTATATTTAATCATTGACTCTCCTCACCTTGTGTTACTGAGGTCAATGTCCCGATGTGCTCTCATCACTTTAGTGAGAGAGGATTTAGCTTCGTGTGGTTACCATCTTGACAGTTCCCTATTCTTGGTACCTTTACATGCTTTATATTGTTCATGCCTTTTCTTAATAAATGTTGCAATTACATTTATGAAATTCATTATTTATATACAGGTTTTCCTACTCTCTTGCGAGGTATCATTGTTTTAAATTATTATTATATCTTTTCACCCACCTGCCAGACCTCCGTGTCTGATCCGTTTATTTTGGTACTCAGATCCCGAGCTCATTGCCTTTAGGGAGGAGCCTGAGGAGGCGGTTGATGAACCGCAGCGTGTGATTGAGTGGCAAGCTAATGATGTTATGTAGACATTCGGTCAACCTTTGAGATTCAACACCTTTTTGGGAACTTTTGTTTAATATCTTTGGGGGTATTCTTTTGTGATGTACTGGCCTTTGCTGGCCTTTATTTTTGGGGGAAAATTAACTAATTGATCTTTTGTATAAACATGAACTTTATGCGTTTGGAAATGCCAATATGATCATTGCTCATTCTAATATGATGTTGTCTTTAATTATGAATTCAGTCATGTTTATAGTATGGTATGAATATGATTTACTACACGCTTCCGCATATTGAAAATGTATATGTGTTTATGTGAGATGATATGTATGGATAATCCTCACCGCGGAATCCTATGGGAAATCACGTGCATGGATAAAATGTTTTCTTTACTTCCGTGTATGGATTAGCCAACCAAAGAGATGCACCCTCCCCTTTGAGACACAGTGCGAGGAGAACCCGATAGTTCTAGCTGAACGTGAGTGGCAGCCTGATGATATTGTTCAGTCATTGGGTTGTTATTTGAGATACGAATCACTTGGGGACGGATTTTGTTTTGGAAACCTGTTTCATAGCCATTGTTGGCTTTCTTTTTTGGGATTGTAATTTGTAAACTTTAACTAACTCTGATGTTGTGTTAAAGATGAATTATATTGGGTTTGCTAATGATGTGTTTCTCTTTTTTATACAAGTCTCAAATATCTATTTTACATACATGTTTGACATTGAATGTTTGCTACATTACTTCCGCGAAATTGTTTCATTGTGAATATGATTGATATATGATGTGATGGATTGATTTTCGAGGATCCTCACCGCAGAAACCTGTGGGAAACTAGCGTGTGCGGGCGGAATTTTTTGGCTCGCCACGCCACGACCCCGGATTAAGGACTTAAGTAATCGGTTCTCGGTCCGGGGGCGTGATAGAATACATATCAAGAGCAGATATTGACTTTTTTATTTTTAAAATAGGTTTTTGGTACCGATACTCGTGGACGTGTCAGGGGCTTGGGGTTGGGTGTCTCAAGGTCAATCATGCATCATTCAAATCCTTATAAGAGAGCTTATGAAGAAGAGCACAAATCACATGTGGCCCTCGAGACTGAGGTGGGTGGGTTGAAATCTTGAATGGTAGACATGAAGAAGATTGTTGCTTCCCTTTCTCAAAGTGGGACGCAAATGCATTATTCGACCGACCACGAGAGTTTCTCTCAAGTAAGACAAAACTTTACATATAAAATGTAGATTCATAGACTTATTTAGATTATTGAGTATGATAAAATACTCGCATTATGTGTTTCTTAATTATAATGTAGGTGAGACCGCAATCCACACATCAAAGGACACAGGCAAGCTCGAGAACAACACTCCCAGGCACATGCAAGTTAATGCATTTAAGGAAGAGCATAATTGTAGCCTATGGGAGTTTGATGAGGGTATCACTGGAGAATTCGGATTATTATAGGATTGTTATAGATGAGATCGTGGATGGCGACATCGAGTTGATGGACGGAGTTAGGAAGATGGATGATATTATGCTTGTAAACATTATTGGTTGGCCGACATTTAGGACTTTACCTTGCTAGTTTTTTCTTTTCTATATTACAGTTGGGTTTTGATTATGGGATGGATGTTCAATTGTTTTGGATGGATGCTAGTTTTCTCTTTTCTATATTACATGCGTTTTGATTATGGGATGGATGTTCAATTGTTTTGGATGGATGGGTATTTGTATGGAGCTTTGTTTCCTGGACAACATTATGAACTTTGAATATTGTATGGATGTTCATTTATACTATTATTTTAAATGGATATTTATATGGTGTTATGATAGATCTTTGAAAGGTTAATGTTTGTATATTGGTATTTGAATGGAAAAGAGTGGATGATGTACATGTGTGGTGATTATTACTTGATTTCAATAGGTTAAATTTTTTTATTTTTTTATTTTTTAATAATTATTTTTTTAGAAAATAAATAAAATGATGGTTTTTAGCCATTGTTTTCTATTATATTATGACTTTAATTATAATTAAATTTAAAATAAATGACACGTGCAAACGGTCATTTTATCCGATGTTTAGCTGTCGGTAAATTGAGTTAATGTGTCGCTAATGATTTGATTAAACGATGGTTACTAACTGTCGGTAATTTAAATATTAGCGATATACAAAAATCGTCGTTAATTTAAAGATTATTGACACTTCTTAACTGTCGTTTTTGAAAGTGAATACAAAATAAGCGACGGACCTGTCGACGGACGCATGTGTCATTTTTTTTGGAAAGCGACGGTTCTTGGCCATCGGTTTTTAGCCCTTTTTACGTAGTGAGGGAAAGTGATGCCCAAAAATTCGTATGGAAAAATATTATTACAAGATTTGGAATACCTTGGGCACTGGTAATGGATAATGGGAAAAAGTTTGAGGGGAAAGCTTTCAGACGTTTGTGTGAACGATATGGCATTAGGCATCACTTCTCGACCGCTGTCTACCCACAAAGTAATGGCCAAGCAGAAAGCTCCTACAAGACCTTGCTGGATGGCATGAAGAAAAGGTTGGACGTGTAAGACCCTAACCTGACTGACCACGATTAGCACTAATTAAGTCGTGTGTTAGCTCTATGTGAGATTAGTGGATTTTGTTTAAGTTTGGGATTAGAATAGCTTTAAATAGCTTAGGGGATTTTTGAGTGCCTTTTTTATTTAATGGGACTCTTGGAGGGTCTCTTTGTATCTTTGCGTAAGTGCGGGGGGATTATTCATGATTCTGAAAATTCATGTTTTAACTATGTTTAGTTGATCTCCTTAACCTCTACAACTTTCGTGTTGACTCCATTTTCGTTCGAGACCTCGAAACCCGACCTTTCCAACTTTAAGGGCAAAACGGTCTTTTTACACAAAATCTGGACACAAATTTTGATATCTCCAAAACCCTCGAAATATATACTTTTCCGAAATTAGAATTTATGACGAACAACTTTTCTTTCTTTGTCGAACTCATTCGAGGCCCGAAAACCTATGTTTTTAGCCCAACAAGCTTTTTAAGTTGTGGGACCCATCTTCACTTGCTATATATAGTGAGCTCATTTCGATTTCCCCATTTCTTTCTCTTGTGGAAGAGTGGCTCCAGCCCACTCTAAGGTTTTCCTCTTGCTTCTTCCTCTCCAATCCACACCAACTCTTGCCCAAATGGAGAAATAGATGACAACATCTTCTTCCCCACCTTAAGAGCTCTCCATTGATACCATTGGGAGAAAAATCCAGCTACTATAAGGCTCTCTTTGAGCTAAATCGTTCCATTTGAAGGTCATTCAAGTAAGCTACCTCTTCCATCTTTTAGATAGGTGCTCTCCTAGCCCTAGAGAGTCTCCATCACCATTATTGGGAGCTCTCTCCTCTTTGTTCGTTGTTTTGGTTTTTTAGGGTTCTTATGGGTTGTATTTTTGGGGGTTTCGTGTAGCTTGGAGATCATTGGTTTGAAGAGTGTGATTAGGAGCTTGTTTAGCTAGTTTGGAGGCAAAGGCAAGTGGATGAATAGATGAGTTTTGATTGTTAACATGTTTCATTAGAAAATCTTGATTTCCATTAATTATTCTTGGTGATTTCATATGTGGTTTTCATCTACATTCTTGCTATTGTTTACATTGCTTTTGAAAAGGCATATTGATGAGTCCTTCTCTCTATTTAACCTCTTGGAATTGTATGCATTGTTATTTTGGTTATATCATGCCTTTTTGGATTCATATGGATTTCTTATTTAATGGGTTTCTTATGATTTAATGAGATGAATTTGTGGGTGAGTTTTGTGGAATGATTGATGGTGGAATAAGGGTGGTTTAAGGAGGCAAAGAGACCCACATTGCTGATGCCAAAATAGGGACTGTCACACCCCGAAACCGGGCCCTGCAGTGATCCGACCTCGGGGTGCGAAATTTTGGGATAATTTGAAACTTTTGTTATGTTTTCCAAGATCCGCATGAATGAGGATAATCAAATTCCATCACGATCAGAGTATATTTTCGCGGAAGCTAAACATGGTGATACGACTCGGAATCCGTGGCCATCGGGTTCCGTGTCGCATGGAACCAACATCATAAAGCCATCACATAAGCAGACTGGCACAAATCATAATCCAAGGAACACTGAGCTGGTAGTAACAAGGCTATTTATTTCCCACATATTCAAATTACAATTAACAATGTCTTAATTACAAACCCAATGAAAAAGGCTAACAAAGCCATATAAAAATATCCAACTAGACAGAATACTACCCCCAATATTTGGATACGAACTCTGGTGCCAAACTTGACATCTAGATGATATCAACGGGCAACCTCTCACGTCAGACCGGCGGTCCCACCGCCTCCTCCGATCAGACACCTAAAAACAGAAAGAGAGGAAACTGGCACCAAACAAACAGGGTCAGACACGACGGTCTGGCAAGTAAATAAACAAGTAATATGGAACAAAAGGACATTCATAAAACCTTATGGAATCATTGTAAAACCGATTAAAGAGTCCAAACAATAATAACAATAAATCACGATAAAATGATCGAAAGACCAAACATAAATATCAAAGCAAATAAAAGAACAGTCTCAGAAGTACGAATATCTCGAAAAGATAATAGCCTGCATAAAACATTTAATAGTTGGAAATACATTTCAAATCCTAAATAATGGCAACAATACGATGAAAGATCGATATCATAAACATTAGCAAACTCCAAGAATATAATGAGTATAAACAAATAAGAATCATAAAACAGATAAAGCATTGGCAACCACACATAGCTATATTCTCCTATTACCGAAGTAACAAGAGTAGACAGAACCGTAACCACTACACGTGGGACCGGGAATAGAATCAGAACCGTAGCCATACAAATGGGACCGGCAGATCAAATCAGAACCGTAGCCATACAAATGGGACCGGCAGATAGAAACCGTTGCCATGGTCGGTACAGACAGAATCCAAGCTGCAGCTGGCGGACAAATTAAAGATCCCAAGCCGGGTGATCAGCCCGACAAGGTGACCTAAGCCTAGTGGTGCCTTTAGTTTTCAAAACTCGAACCGATACAAATCTAACCATAATAATAATCCCTCTGGCTCAGGGGCTCACACTACAAAGCTCTGGCTCCATCTTGCCTCGAGGTTTTTGTTTTCAAAATACTAGTCTTATCAAAATAATAGTCTCATCGAAGAAATCCCGAATGTGCGAACCACTCCAATCTCCTTTCAAATCGATTCGGAGAAAACATACGAATATCCATGGTAAGCCGCTCAAATACACATCAAAGTGATTTGTATAAAATCATATGATCAATCCTTTCGAATATGGAAAACCCCATGGTTTTATAACAAATCACCGATGCTATTCAAATTAGTTTACCAAAGAATACAAATACATTCTCTAACTTGAAATGGAATGGAATTGTATAGAATGACTTAATGACTTACCAAGGAACCATCTCAATGCACATTTAACCTTTAAACATTGATTATTAAGACAATATGTTTGATGCCAATGAAAATCCACAACATTTAAATGATAAAGTGCGCATTGAGACTCGAACGATTCCCGGGTAATCTCACATACCCTCATTCTCTCATTGTTCCCATTCCCATTTCACAAATTTCAAGTATCACAAATAATCTCAAACTCTTTCTTATTTAACACTCGAATTTGCACAATTCATAACGTTACAATTCTTTCCATTTATTCGAGAGTTTTCAAGACATAAGAGGGATCAAATAGGCCTAGAATTCATGGAGAAAAGGAGGTATAAAAGGGCCTTAAACAGGTCCACAAACATCCCCTAAACAGCCCCCCAAACAGGCTGCAAACGGACCCCAGTCTGGGCCCAGGTCCGCTCGAGCGACCCAAGGCTCGCTCGAGCGGACCCTTCCCAGAACCTGGGCCGCTCGAGCGGACCCAATTCTGTCTGGGTCCGGATGGGTGCAGATTTTGCACTCTTCTTTTTTTTTTTTGATTTTCTTTCTTCCCTCCTTTTCTACAACAATTCTTCAAAGAAATAAGTCCTCAATGATCATATTAAACTCCCTCAAATCATCAAATCACCATCCATAACTCAATCTAATTAGCCAAACACAACACTTTTTAAATCAAAGTTTTCTTCATTCAACAAGATACTAAATTTTTGGAAGTACAAAGAGTTGAGCCAAATGAATTCAATGAAAGAGCAAAGACTTAGATTCTAACAAAAATCCAAATCTCATATGAAGTATTCATAAACATTGTTCAAATCATTAGAAGACTAAATCCATAAAAAGGAGAACAAGAAGTAGAATGAAATAAATCATAAAAGTCATTCATATTATACATAAGCATCAAATTAGATGAGTATTCACTTGCCTTGTGTTAAGATGGAGTGAAAATCACTCCAAACACAATTCTCTAAGGTCCAAGGTCCTCCATCTACAAAAGCCCCAAAGAAAACCCAAACAATCAATCATTCTCAAATCTCCAAGAAAACCCATTACATAAATGAGGAAAATACTCCAAATGGTTTGAAAAACAAGGATCTCAAGAAAGAAATGCCATTGCTAACCTTTGGGTGATCCAAACAAGAAGAAGGGCTTGGAGATGAGGGTTGTCCTAACCCAAAGTTCTTGAAAATGGGGTCTTTGGAATGCTTGAGAGATGAGGAAGAAGAAGGTGAGATCAAACCTTCACTTGGCACACAAGAAGGAAGCTTGCAAGAAAGAGAGAGAGAGAGAATGGCTGGGAGAAAACCCTAACTCCCCCTTTGTTGCAGGAAAAGAAGAAGAATGGGGAAAGAGGAGAACCCATGGCTCTTATAAAGAGTAAATGGGCTGGGCCCCATGGGCCCCAACATTGCAAAGGCTAATACTAACATTTGTGGGTCCCGAATGCGATCGACGAAATAGAAAAAATCGATCAACAAAATATCTACTTTCCAAAAGGTATATTTTCGCCAATTTCTGAAATTTTCGAAATTCATGGACAGATTTAGTGTGAAAAGTCAGTTTTGCCCTTTTTCTCGAAAAACGCATTTTCTGATCATCAAATCAAAATGGTCAAAACATGAAAGTTGTTAAACTTCATAAAATGAGTCAAAATACACCAAATTCAGAATTTTTAGAAATCGGAAGTAATTTCTCATAAAAATACATATCATATGGACCGGGTCAAACCAAAGTCAACGGTCCTCGAAATCTCAAAGGCTATGGAAAAATCTAGTCAAACTCAAAAATAAAGTCAAACCAACTCAAATATTGCTTAAAAAGCTAAACCATAATTAACACAATACTAAACAGAGAAATTAGGGGTCGGGGTCTTACAGGGACTCAAAGGGGTTTGGAATAAAAAAGAAGGAAGGAACCCGAACTGCAGAATGCAATTTTTTAAGGAGGGTCCACTCGAACAGAGGCTTGTTGGCTCGAGCCAACTTGACTTGGGCCAGTCCGCTCGAGCGAACCCCTCCTAGAGAGCTCATGGCTCGAGCGAACTTCGAGTCCGCTTGAGCCATCTGTACTGGTGGCCTGGGTCAATGAAGGGAGGTTAGGACTAATGTTTAAATGCGTGGGAGAGGTCTGTATGGGGCCCAGATGCGATGGTAAGACCTAGGATATGATGTTTGGAGTTTGATTGAGAAAGAAACCCCATCACAGGAATTTATTGAGGATTTATGACTTACCAATGTGTATAAAACACTTGGAATGCCTTCTGGAGTGCCAAGCCAAAAATAAAACTCGGCATACGTGTGTCTTATTCACATTGATTTAAATCTTGAACCCTCAATGCATGGCCTGGAAATTTATGTAAATCCATTTATGTTGTATATTATTCGGATTTCATACATACTCTACTGTTTTCATGTGATTTTACTAGTTTCGCTTTAGAAATATTGAATGTGCACTTTAAAGTGTCCTGCCAACCCCGTATATGCATGACCAGATACTAATGTGATAATTGTACTTACGAGCACCCTATCCCGCCTGATTGGGTGTTATACACCTATATAGATATATGTATATGTCCTGATTTATTTCATGTGACCTATGAGTCGACACCACTAAGCTTGGACAACCTTATCGGTTTGATCCACCAACCTGGGGTCCCCCTCTTGCTCCCGCCAGCTGCAGTCTGGATCCCGCCTGTCCCGTTACCTGGTTCCGCGGCCGTGGTCTTGTCTAGCTATATGTATATATATTTAGTTGGCTCTCGTCACCTCGAGTGTCTGAGACCAATGCCTCTAGTGTGCTCTCATCACATTAGTGATGGAGGATTTAGCTCGGTGTGGTTGCTATGTTACCGGTTTCCTGTTCTTTGGTACCTTTACATGTTTTATATTGCTTGTGTGTTTTCGGTTAAAGGATGCATCTTATTTCATGAAAATTATTGTTTTAGCAAGTTTTAATTGTTTTCCAAGGTAACCTTTCAATTTCTATATTGTTTATATCCTTTCACCCACCTGCCAAACCGTCATGTCTGACCCACTCTTTTGGTACTCAGGTCCCGATGTCGGGTATCCCGAGGAGCCAGAGGAGGCGGCCAGAGAGCCACAATGAGTAGGAGAATGGCAGATTGACGATGTTGTTAAGACATTCAGTCAAGCCTTGAGTTGCGAAACACATTTTGGGAAAGTGACTAACATATTTTGGGATTTTATTGGTTGTACTGGCCTTTGTTGGTCATTATTTTTGGGGAGTGATTAATTAACTGATATTTTGTATAAACATTTACTTTATATTTTGGGATGCCAAATGATCATTGCTCACCCTGACATCATGTTTTATATATGTGTGATTATCAGTCTTGTAATATGGAATTGACAAACTTGGTTTGCTACACGCTTCCGCATCTTGAATGAGAATGAATTGTGTGTTATATCCTCAACATGGAAACCTATGGGAAATCACGTGCACAGGTATTATGTTCTTCTTTAATCCGTGTACGTAGTAGCCAAATAAACAAATGCACTTAGAAGCATTAATTGGATCGCACTAGATACCGGATTAGGAGTACCCTTTTGTCGCTAACCCGGTCTGGGGTCGCAATAGACTGGTATCAGAGCGAGACGTATTTCAGGCAATTAAATGAAACTAGAAATCCTAAGGACGTGGCGAGGATCCGTTAGACTTTCGTTAGCTAGAATTGTGAGAGCAATGTGAACACCCTCTACTTGATTATTATGTGCTAACACCTTGCTTTGCAGCAATATGCTACCTCGTAAGAGACTCACAAACAGCAATCCCACAGCAAGCAATAGTGATCAAATAGGGCCACTTGAGGAAAACACTCCTGATCCAACCATACAGAATCAGTTTCAGCAGATGATGCAGGCTATGCTTGATCAACAGCATCAAACAAATGAGAACCAAGCCAGACTACAAGTAGAGGCACATGAGAACCAAGCTAGGCTGCAAGAACAAATGGCCAAAAAGGATGAAGATCATGCTAGGGAAATGGCATAGATGCAAAGGCAGTTGTTGGAACTGTTAGAGAGGAGGCCTGAACCGGTTCCAGCTCAACCACCAGGCACACAGATTGTCATCAACAACAGGGAGAATGATCCCAATGCTTTGTTTGAACGTTTCCAGAAGAGAGGTCCAAAAGAATTCACTGGAACAGAGGACCCACTAGCTGCAAATGATTGGCTAGAGCACACGGAGAACATTTACGAACTGTTCCGATGTACAGGAAGGCAACAAGTGGCACTTATAGCGTTTATGTTCACAGGCTTAGTTGATATATGGTGAAAGACAGTGAAGGCAGAATACAGGACAGTGGCAGATGCTGAAGCATGGGATAGCTTCAAGAAACAGTTTGGCGATAAGTATGTACCTGCACATATCAAGAGGCAGAAGGCGATCGAGTTCCAGCAACTCGTGCAAGGAAACATAACTGTCCTTGAGTACCTCACCAAGTTTGAGAGGTTGTCCAAATATGCTCCGGAGTTGGTAGATACCGTGGAGAAGAAAATAGCTAAGTTCCTTGAGGGACTAAACCTGATCATAGAGAAGGATGCTACGAGGGTTGTGCCACCTGCAACATTGGAAGAAGCTGTCAAAAGAGCATATAAGTTTGAGAATTTGAACAACAAGATCCTCCGAACTCAGGGAAAGAGTCAAGCTCACCATTAGAATCACCAATAGATGAACGAGCTGAATAAGAGGCAGAGACCATATCAGAATGCCCAGAATCTGATGGTTTGCATCCACTGTGGTAAGAATCATGTGAGTGTTGAATGCCGTACCAAAGGAATTGTCACTCTTGTATCTTGCATTCCGTTTATGAAAGTTGTCTTATTTATATTCTTGTGCCAGGGATAAAATTCCCTAAAAACTTGGATATAGTCGGGGACCTGCAGTAGGGACACATCCTATCGGGACAACCACACCAAGATAAGGCCAAGGCCTGAAAATAAAAGGGGTAGTAACAAACCCACTACTTCGTGCCGAAGGAGCAAAAAGTCCTAACTGGGAAGATCCGAAACTAGGTATGCTGCACTGATCTCCTTTTTAACTAACGGTTAGGCATGACGATACAAGCATTGGACTAAAAAAAGAGCTCAGAAAAAACCAACACTGGCAGTAGAAACAAGCAATAAATAGATTCACCAAAAGAAATAGACATTTCATTCATAAAAAAGGAACTGAAAAATGTATTACGTCCAGCCCACAGCTCGGGCAATTAGTCAAAAGCAAATAAAGCAAAAGGGGGGGGGGGGGCAATTCTCCAAACATCACTTGGGAACATCAGAGGTAGGAGCAGCAAGGTCGGCAGCTGGGGAAGTGCCTCCATCCCCGACCACGGGCGAACCGGCCTCCCCTACCTGGGCTTGTGCTGGAACTGTCGCGACCTTGGACCGGGTGAGAGGGTCTAATCCGGGATCGGGACGGTGATAATGATTAAGGTGATGAATCAATGCCAATTACAATGGTTAGATCGACCCATACGTACATGGATTCAAGAAGAGCATTTCATCCGTGCACGTGATTTCCCACAGGGTTCCGTGGTGAGGATTTCACATACAAGTCATATACATATAAAACATGTACATATTCAGGATCCGGAAGCGTGTAACAAATCAATTATGACATTCAATTCCATAAACAAGACCAGATTTGCAAGTATAAATAGAATAGTGTCAGAGTGAGCAATGATCATTATCATTTCCCATAAATATAAAGTTAGAGTTTATACAAAAGATCAATTGATTAATTATCCCAAAAATAATGGCCAACAAAGGCCAGTACATCTCAAAAGAATCTCCCAAAAGAATCACTCACAAATCCCAAAATGTGTCGTACTCAAAGGTTGACCGAATGTCTACATGACATCGTCAGCTTGCCATTCAACTACTCGATGCGGTTCACCGACCGCCTCCTCTAGCTCCTCCTCAAAGGCAATGGGGTCTGGACCGAATACCAAAGAAAGGGTTAGGCACGATGGTCTGGCAGGTGGGTGAAAAGATATAACTATAATATAATAAAACAATGATACCTTGGAAAAATATTGAAACGTGTATAAATAATGAATTTCAGAAAAGTAAATGCATCAGTTACTAAGAAAGACATGAATAGTATAAAACATGTTAAGGTACAAAGAATCAGGAATTAGTAAGATGGCAACAACACAAAGCTAAATCATCTCTCACTAAAGTGACGAGAGCAATATTGGGGCGTTGACCTCGGTCACACAGGTGAGGAGAGTCAACGATTGATTACATGGATACATATATAAATAGACGGGACCGCGGTAGCGAACCGGGTATCGGGATAGGACAGGATCCAGGCTACAACTGGCAGGATAGGAGAGGGATCTCCAAGTCGGTGGATGAAACCGACAAGGTCATCCAAACTTAGTGGTGCCGACTCATAGGTAACATGCAAGAAATCGAAACAAGTACATGTATAAATGGGACAGGATGCCCATAGGCAGCATAATACATTGTATCGGGTCAGGCATAAACGGGCTAGCAAAAATGCTAAAAAAACATGATTTTAGTATTTCCGGGGCATGTCTAGTCATGTAACATGAAGTTTGAAGTGTATAAGTGAAATTCTGGTTAAAATAAAGCATAAATGGATTTTCTATAAATTTTTGGGTCAAGTGTTGAGGGTCTAAGATTCAAATCATTGTGAATAGGGTCCCGTATGTCGGATTTGATATAAACTTGGTACTCCATGAGAATTGAGGACATTTCGGGTCCCTATGCACATTGACAAGTCCCAAAAACCCTTAACGAATCTTGGTGATGGGATTTCTTCATCAACCGGGCTCCATATAACACTTCTTAGGTCTTTCTATTGCATTGGGGCTCTAAACAATACCTCCCCAATCATTAGAATAATATTTCAGACCTCCCTACATTATTCCAGGCCTGACAGACAGTTGGCTCAAGCGGACTAGAAGGTGCGCTCGAGCGAACTTGTCTGGGGTTCGCTCGAGCGGACTGCTCTCTATTTAGGTATGCTCGAGCGAAGTGTCAAGTTCGCTCGAGCGAACTGTCCAGAAATGTAGTTGGCTCTTCTTTCTTCTTCTTTTTTCATACAACTTTGAGCACTCATTCTACTCATAAATGAGGGTCTCAAACCTCCTTTAAACCCCATATAATCCTTCATAAAAAAAAAACCTCCAACATATGCACCCAATCATCTCCTTTCCATCCATTTCAACCACAAGAGAAAAGAACCCATAGAAATCCATATTTAGCATTCAAGATTCATCACAAATCCATGCAACATTTTCTCAAGAGATTAACAAGATAATAATATGCATCAAGGAGTACATTTCAAAACCAATAGAAATCATATCATTAAGCAAGAGTTAAGCCATCAAAACACAAATGAGAAATCAAGTTTATGTACAAAACATAATCAAAATCAAATAATCGATTCATCCACTTGCCTTAGGTCCAAGCTAAATCAAGCCTCTAATCACCTCTCCAAGCCACAAACAACAAATCTACACAAAACCCCCAAATAGAACCCATTTAGAAACCCTAGATAACCCAAACAATAAACAAGGATGAGGGAGCTTGCAAGAAGAGAGAAAAAGGCTCTCTAGGGCTAGGAAATCACATAACTAGAAGATTAGAGAAGTTTCTTACTTGGAAGTTCTTCAATGACAAGAGTTATCTCAAAAGGAAAGTTGGTGATGGATTAGGGAGGAAGAGAGCAAGAAGAAAGGGAGAAAACCCTAGGTTGCTAAACAAGTTCTCTTTCACAATGGATTTGAGCAAGAAAAGGGGAATAAAGAAGAAGGGTTCTTCTTTTATAGCAAATGGAGGTGGGTCCCACAACTTAAGAAGGTTGATGTGCTGAAAACATGGCTTTTTGGGCTTCGGATGAGTTCGACGAAGAAGATAAGTTGATTGTCGAAATTTCTAGTTTCCAAAAAGTATATGTTTCACAGGTTTTGATGATATTGAAAATTGTGTCCAGATTTTGGTATGAAAAGACCATTTTGGCCTCAAAGTAGGAAAAGTCAGGCTTCGGGATCTCGAACGGGGACAGGGTCAACATGAAAGTTGTAGGGATTAACAAGATGAGTCAAATGGGATTAAAACACAAATTTAAGGAAATCTTGAACAATCCCCAAGCTCACGCAAAGTTGTCAAAGGAACCCCCAAAGGGTCCCACTAAATCAAGAAGGCTCTTAAAACTCCCCAAACCTATTTTAAAAGCTATTCTCACCCAAAACTTAATCAAAATCCACTAAACACACTTAGAGCTAAAACACAACTTAATTAAATGCTAATTGTGGTCTCTCTGGTCGGGGTCTTACAGGAACCTCGGTAGGTAGTGGTTGGGGAAAAGCATCCTTGGACCGAGCTGCGTGTTTGGCCCAGAGGGGAGAATCCTCTGGTATGCCAGCATCACCGAGACCCATGTCATAACCTCGTTTGAACATGAGGGCTTTGATCTGCTCAACCTGCTCAAGATAAATCGCCTCAACCTCTTCAAACACTGCGTCCTTTGACTTCTCCATAACATCCCGCATTTCCACTCCATCTTGGCTAGCTTGGAGCGGAGAGCCTCAACCTCCATCTCACTTACGGTTAGGCTACTCAAAGTGGCGACCATCTTAGCCTCTGGAACCTTTGCAGCTTTGGAAGAATTAGTAGCGTTAGATTCCGCCAAGCACCGAGCGGCCTTGGAAGCGATGAGTTCCTTTTCAAGACCCTCCACCCGCTTTTGGTATTTCTCCATACGATCTGAAGTATTAAGCCAGTTTTGGAGTCCTAAAAAAAGAAAAAGAGAAAGATATTGGAATTAAAGGCTGGCCCAAAGGATAATGCCGACCTACTAGGAGGCACTGCTGAACTCCTGTTGACACAAGATCATGGTCGGACATGGCTCCATGCAGGTTCAAGTCGGAGGGGAGGAGAACAGACTTCCCAAACTACAGCACCACCGATGGAGAACCAGTTATTCCCTCACCCAAAAAGGGGTGTGACTCGCGGAAGGAGCTTGACGAACTCTTGCTTCCCAAGGAGGGGCTTGGCCGAGGAGGAAAAGGAGGCAGACAATCCTCCAACCACATTGAAAGCAAGTCAGTGTCGCCGGTCGACTTTGTTAAGGGTTTGTCCTTAGCCTTCTTCAAGCCGGGATTATGAGAGGGATCAGCAAATGGACTTTTACCAAGGATGGTTGAGGGGTTCGAAAGGGGAGCCTTGCTAGCCCCTGAGGTAAGAAGATCACAAAGACTGTCAAGAAGAATGTTCGCCTTGCGCCTAGACATGACGGAGGAAGATTTTTTAGGGTCCGAAGAGGAGGAAGAGCCATTTGAAATGTTCAAAATCAGGGTTTGCTTCAAATAAGAGGAGGAGGAAGCACTGGAAGGGGCAATAAGCCGCGGTGATCTCTTGGCACAAGAAGCTCATCTCCGACTGGGGGCAGATTACCCGGCAAGAGGAGATGGATCAAAAGAATGCTAAGAGGAGGAAGATTGGGTGCTAAATGTGTTGCCTAGATTTGAGTGCTTGGGTGTGTTCACAGCCGAGACCTTCCTCCGCGTCAAACGATGATCAGATGCCAAAGGTTCGTGCAAAGATGGGACGGCTAGGAAACTGTCATAAGAGCGTTCGTATCCGAGCAAAATATGGGCAGCTCGGCCCCAACCCTTAAGCTCGAGAGGCGCCCTCTTCAGGTCTTTGGCCCGGAGAATAGAGTGATGAATCTGGTTGATTGTAGAATCTGCAGATAAAGAAAAGAAGAGAACTGATAAGTAAAAAATAAAAAAGGAGAGACATCAATGGAAGGGTCAACCTGGGAAGCCTGGGATTCGAGGAACTTCTCTCCTGATCCCACCCCGGGCGGTGCCTCCTGATGGACCGCGCTCCCGATGCCCGGGTTCCTACCGAGGTCGGCGGACGTGGGAGTCCGTTTGGTTCCGACCCTTTCGTAACCGGGGGGCAAAAGGGCGTGCATCAACATTTCTTTTTTTGTGGGTGTGCCAGATTTTCTATTTTACTTGGAATTGCAAGTGGTGATCCGGAGATCAACCTTCGCAAGTAAAAAGGAAATCAACTTCTTTCAAGTTTTCCATTGCACATATATTTAAGAAAAGAGACATTTTCTTGATTTGCCGTGAAAGGCGATTTTTTTGGCATTTATAGCCGATTTTGGCGTTTATAGCCGATTTTTGGCGTTTATAGCCAACTTTGGCGTTTATAGCCGATTTTGGCGTTTATAGCCGATTTACAATCCTTATCAACAATGAAAGACAAGAATTGTGATTTTTGTCTCTTTTAAAAAAATACAAACTACAATGAAAAGCAAGAAAAGGAGGATCTAACTTCTCAGGAGATTGTGGGGGACTCGTTTAGATTGACGGTCGCAAGCCATATGTGGGCTTCGCCATCATCCATGCAGATGAGAACAGAGGATGCTATTGATTCGCTTGGCTTGGTTATAACCTCAGGTTTTTAGAAGACAAAGACCAAAGGAAGGTCCTATGTCCAATAAAAAACCGAGTAGACGGGCTGAAAAGCCATATCTAAGCCATTGGAGGCAGGAGGAGAAGGCAAGGACCTTGGGGGGGGGGGTACCCCCCAAGGGACTTTTGTCACCTTGTTGCGGTGGCCGGTGTAGAACTTCCGCAGAGTTTTCTCTCTTTTTCCTTTCTCTGGATTTCTGTCTGTGTGCTTGTGCTTTTTTTCTCTGATTTTTCTGATGTCCTTTCTTCTTGGAGAGCCCTCCTATTTATAGGCTTTTAGGTAGCCTTTTAGGTGGGTTTATGGGATTTTAATGTCATTAAGCCGCATAATGGGAGGAGTTACAAAATTGAATTGTTTATTTTGTAACTCCTTTTTCTTGGCTTCTGATTGGCCGGAGGAGATTGAGGGCATTTAATCGCCTTTAATCGCCATGATGGGAGGAGTTTCATGGGTTAAATGCCATGAATCTCTTGACTTGTAACTCCCGAATGCTTGCTTCTGATTGGGCCGTCCAAAGAAATGGATTAATGACTGTAATAAAGCTAGTCAATTAATCGCATTAAGTGGTCGCCGAGCAGCTAAAGAGTCGCGGGCCGTGCCATGTCTTTTGGAATTCTTCTGTCGATGATCATCGATGGATCTTCATGTAGATCGACATCAGATGACCATGTAATTTTAGGTGTTTGTTGCCAACAGCAGGTCGGTGCCATCTGTCTTGTCGATTTCTCGATCGGTCGGGTGGAAAGCACACTTTTTTTTGGTTGACCGGGTGGCGATCAATACTGTCTTCGATACTCTTGATGTTTTACCCGTGTTTTGGACGGATATCAGAGGACTTGGTGTCTCAAAAGCATGAATTTTGGAAAGTACCAGAGGCTGGGCTCCTCGAATCGCGAAAAAAACGGCGAAAACCGGGGTTTCCGGGGCTTTCCCGACGACCCCGGGGTCCATGGTCGCCGGCGACCCTGGCCCAGGGTCGCAGGGGTCTGCGACCCTGGGGGGGTTTTCCCCCTTTCTGGTCCCGTTTTGCGTCCGTTTTTGCTCTTTTTTGATTCTTTTTTCTTCTGTACTTTTCTTTGACATTTTGATCATTTATTGGCCTGATTTCTTTGTAGGAAACCTGATGAGAATCCTTGCATTTTATTTTGCAAAGTTTCCAATTTCCTGAGAAAGCCGAAGACTTTGTCGCGCAGAGCTGCCGATTTTCTGTCAAAAGCTGAAACTGGGTCAAACGATGTCGGAATGACCTGAAATTTGGTGTGAAGCCTGCTGAGCAATAAATAAGACCAACCATAGGCTTTTGTTTGAGTTTTGAAGCCGTTTGGGGGTCCTATCACCTGTAGACTTGCTTTTTGTCGCGATGAAGATGTCGCGGTTTGATGTGCGGTCAACCGATGTCCGATTGACTTGAAATTTGACAGGGAACCTATTGGAGTCATTTTAAGATGATCCATAGGTTCTGTCTTGGAAACCATGGTCCCGGAGAGCTTTACCGCCGAGAGGCTTGATTTGGCTGTTGGAGAAGCGAAGTTAGGCCAAATGATCTTGAAATGGCTTGAAACTTCTTGTGTACTCCTCTTTTGGCTGTCTGGATGAATCTTGCAGTGTTTGTTTGATTCTGACAAGATTTGATTTTTGGAAGCAGCATTGCCTATTTATGGCAGGTTGCGACTTCATGTAGCTCTTTGGATATTGGAAAGGCAAAGTGACATTTTTGGTGTCAACAAATGCCCCCTCGAGGTACAGCGGCGAGTTGCTTAACTTTTGTAGTCGATGTGCCTCGAAGAGATTTTTTGAAGGAGAGCCTGTGACTTGACCAAGAGTCTTTGAGCAATCTTTCTTTTTGGTATTTGTAGCCTTTTGAGCTTCCAGGGGAATTTTATGGTGGTGAAAGGGATCACGTACCATCTCAAGGCAAAGTTTTGAAGATGACATCTGGGATGTGGATTTTGGGTTTTGACCTTGTGACCTAACAGGCTATATATGGCAGGTTAGGGGGTCGGGTTTGGTTTTGATCGTGTGACCCAACAAGCTGTATGTGGAATGTTGGGGGATCAATTTTGGTTTTGATCTTGTGACCTAACAGGCTGTATGTGGCAAGTTAGGGGATCAGGTTTTGGTTTTTGGTTTTGGTCTTGTGACCTAACAGGCTGTATGTGGCAGGTTAGGGGACCAGGATTTGGTTTGATTTTTGTGAAATGTCAATTTCAAGATTTTGGCTCAATTTGGTAGATGAGGCTGGATGGTTTGATTTTTGGAAGCTCATGGGGCTTGGAATTTTCTTTTGTATGGTCCAATCAACTCAAAAGAGGCATGGAACCATTTTTGTATGCTCTTGGTAAGAGGGATTTCTCTTTGACTAAAAAGCCCAAAAATTTTTCTTCTCTTTTTTTTTTTTTTTTTTTTTTTTTTTTTTTTTGTGCCTAGGTGGTCAAACCTGGCTCATATGGGCTAACCCATGGGACCTTAAGCTTTTGAAATGGCTTAGATCTCATATGGTGTCATTTTTGTAAAGAATATCCAAAATATCTCATTTGGATAGAGAATATCTAAGAATATCTTTACTTGGAGAGAATCTCTCATGATCCCTTTATTTTGGGATAGAATATCTCAAGATATCTTTCTTTTGGGAAAGAATCCGTCATAGATTGATTTTAGGAGAAAATCTCTCAATATCCCTTTATTTTGGGATAGGATATCTCAAGATATCTTTCTTTTGGGAAAGAATCCGTCATAGATTGATTTTAGGAGAAAATCTCTCAATATCCCTTTATTTTGGGATAGGATATCTCAAGATATCTTTCTTTTGGGAAAGAATCCGTCATAGATTGATTTTAGGAGAAAATCTCTCAATATCCCTTTATTTTGGGATAGGATATCTCAAGATATCTTTCTAATCTCTTTCTTTTGGTAAGGTTACTAATTAGTAATACTTACCTCTTTCTTCTTTCCTTCTTTGGTTTGCTCTCCTCTATAAAAGCAAGGAGAAGGTTGGATCTCTTGCTCTTATTACTTTCTTTTGCAATAATCTCAAGAGGGCTTCAAGACCAAGAGTTTTTCTTCTTCAAGATCTTCAAGAGTTTTCTTCTTCTTCTCCATCAATGGCTTCAAGTAAGTTCTTCTTTTTCAAGAAACTCCATTGTAGGAAAAAAAAGTTCTTTCTTCTTTTTTTTTTTTGTTTCTTTCTTTTTCTTTTCTTTTTTTTTGTTCGCGTGTTTGCCTCTTTTTTTTTTTCTCACACGTTTTTTTTTTTTTTGCTTTCTTTTCTTTCTTTTTTTTTTCATGTTTTTTTTTTCTTGTGTGGGCCGTACGGACAGATCCGTACGGATCTGGCCGTACGGCCACGTGGCCTGTGGGCCAGCCCCCTCCTTTTTTTTCTTCTTTTTTTTTTCTTCCCCCTTTTTTTTTGAGAGAGTTTCGTTTCTTTTTTGTTTTCTTTCTCCTCCCTTTTTTTTTTAGAGAAAGTTTCTTTTCTTTCCTTTTTTTTGTTTTCTTTCCCCTTCTTGTTTTTTTTTGAGAAAGTTTCTTTTCTTTTCTTCTTTTTTTTTTTTGTTTGCTCATCATGATAATGCATTTTTTTCGCAAATCTAGATGTTCATGCATGCCTTTAATTTGTAAATTAAACTTGTAGCATGATGTGATTGCATACCTGAAAGTGTTTGCAAATTTGGGAACTTGGAGCTTGCAGTGATGTTGAGCCCTTCCTGATTTTGCGGAGACTTTTAGGTTTCGAAAGTTTGGAGTTTCGGAGCTCGCAGCGATGTTGAGCCCATCTTCAAGCTTTCTATTTCTTTCGGGATAGTTCCTTTTCTTCGGAATTGCCCCGTCATCATGTCAAAATTTCGCCAGATTTTTTTTAGCGAGATTCTGTCATTTTGATGTTTGATCTTTTTCTTTTCCATCCTTTTCAGGTGGTTCCTCCAGAGCGAACAAGGGTAAAGAGCCTGCTACAAGCGTACCTCGTCGGTCTTCTAGATCCTCTAATCCGGCCGTTCAGCAGGCTTTCGAGAAGGTCCAGTATGTTGAAAGAAACCTGGAAGAGTGCGACTCCCTCAACAGAGATGAGATGAGGCAGCGACTGATCACTCTCAAGGGAGAGGAATTCTATAAGATCATGGTAAGCAGTCGTCCATGGCTGATGGAAGATCAGAGCATTTTGCCCAAGCCTACCTTCTTCTTTGGTGATGCAGTCCCTAGACGACATTACATACCAGAGGAGATCTTTTCAGTTTTCCTTCACAGCAAATGGTGAGAAGAAGACTGTTACTACCCGGTCGATGTTTGATCGCACCGTCTCGATTCTGAGCCTTGCCGGGATTTCTCTTTGACTAAAAAGCCCAAAAATTTTTCTTCTCTTTTTTTTTTTTTTTTTTTTTTTGTGCCTAGGTG